>PVIR01001551.1:0-120676 GCA_004026965.1 Petromus typicus | reverse complement strand
AGTAAAATAAAATGTGCCAAAAGCTGAGTTCAGGCTGGGTTGGGGGTGAATAGGTTGGAGCGCAGACCATCTTGATGGTGGTGGAATTCCTCTCTGTGACACTGGAGTAGTGGGACTCACAGAATACACTTGTTCAATCCACCCAAGTGTGTAACAGCAAGAGTGAACCAGAAAGGAAACTACGGACTTGAATGTAACGCTTCTTGAATGTAACCCAAAATGTGACTACTCTGTGGAAAGAACTGTGTATTTGATTGTAATTAATGTAACCAGTCAAAACTAAACAGCCACCCGAGGCAAATAACTACTGCTTTGAACCATGCAGACTGAGCTGGCCCCTAAGGTGTGTGGCTTCTTTCTCCACTTAGTCCACAGACTTACTCTCAATGTGCCCATAATAGCAAGTCACCCACATGGCAAGCCCACTGTGACCAAGGCCCACAGGCTTCCTTTGTCAGCCCAAGATCTTGGAAGGGAGGGGTCCAAGAGGAGAATACCCGTGGCCCAGAGAAAGGGACACTCCTGGAGCATTGCAGTGCTCAGGGGCCAAATAAAACTCAGATCTGAGGCCTCTTAATCCTTCGTTCCCAGCCATGCCCTCCTGTTCCACGCTACCTGGCAGATGAGCATTTGTTTCTTCATGTCAGCAAGCAAGGGTGGCCAGCAATGGCACTGCTGTATACTTTGGGCTATAATATATAAACATTTGCCACCAACAAACAAATACATGTAATACATGTATATGTGTGTATATGAGTGTGTGTGTGTGTGTGTGTGTGTGTGTGTGTGTGTGTGTGTATGTATACGTGGAGAGAGAGAGCAAATGAACGAAGGCCTAGGGGTTATCAGGGGTCATCATGAAAACCCAGTAGTCTGAGCTTTGGAACAGGTGATTTGTAGCCAAGTAACAAAGTCAGAAATTCTTGATTTTCCAGGATCTGGTTCTTATAAGGTGTTCTTCACTAAAAAGGGGGCAGAAAGGTAAAAGGAATAAAGAAAGAAAAAGAGAAAGGGAGAGAGGAAAGGAGGAAGTAAATGAGAAGGGGAAGAAAAGGGAAAGAAGAAATACAAAAAGGAAGAAGTTTCAAGTGATGAGTATTCGCGGGATCTCTGAGAACAGCCCAACTTCATGAGCCAACAAAGGCTCATGCGCGCTCTTGAGCAAACGGGCCGGGCAGGGACAGCAGGTGAAGGTGCAGACAGGTTTGTCTGGCTCACTTCTAGACCCTGTTCTGGCCCATTTGCCAGCTGGATGGCTTTTGGCAGGAGCTTCCCTGAGCCTCTGCACGTCTGTGGATCTTGGACGATGCAAGTGATGAGAGTGCTGCATCTTCACTGATAGCAGAGCGTGACTCTGGACCAGGTCTGAGGAGAAGCTCAGTGAGTTGCTGGATTTCTTCTTCCGTCACCTGGGAGAGAGAGATGGAAGGCAGCGAGGGTATCTGTCTAGCCAGCCTGGGAAACCTTGTCAGGAAGAGGGAACCTGGGATTCGTCTCCTGCCTCCCTGCAAGGCATGTGGCACCTTGGGCAGAGGAACAGAACAAAGCCAAGCACTCTGCCCTGAGCTGCCCAGGAGGCTCACCTGCCCCCGGTTCTGGACCTGGAGGCCACTTATTCCAGCCTGCTGTCTGTCACTGCCTGGAAGCACAGGGCAACTGCAAGGTGATACCCAAGCTGCCCTGCCAAAGGACAGGCTGGCCTGTCACACGTCTTCTCATCAGGAGCCCCTCACAGCCTGTGTCCTGTGGGAGGAAGCGAGTGCCCTCCAGAGGCCCCGATTTAGGAGCCAGCATTCATTTGCCTTCTGCTTTCAGCTGGAGGCAAAATACAAGTGTAACCTCAGCCTCCCTGAGGCTATGTTCTAGAATAACAAGACAGGAGCCCTGGGTGGAGTCCTACCTCTGTGACCTTCCTGCTGGGGACACAGTCACCTCCTTTCCAGCCTATGACCTCGCTAAGAAAAGTGAAGTCACCTATCCAAACCTTATACAAATGGGCTAACAGTGCCTGCCTCTCACACTTGGAGGGCACAGGGATTGCACTGAGGATGTGCTTGGCTAGAAGTTCCAAACTGTGCTCCCAGACCAGGCGCAATTCCTGGGAACAAGATAGAAATGGGGATTCTCACTCCTTCCCTAAACCCACTGAGTCAGTCTCTGAGGATAAGGCAAAGGGATCTAGGCTTTCCTAAGATCTCCAGGGGTTTTGCCCTGCACTGCATGAAGTGTTAGTTTTCTGGGAGTTAGTGATAGTCTCCAAAACCTTTTCCAGCTGAGTCTGATTACAGCAAGACTCGGTCACACAAACCAGGGTGAAATCTGGTACTTGCATTCTAGTTTGTGGCTTGGGCTACGTGGGTTGTTGCTCTCTCTCCCTGGACCTCAGCTTCTGCATCTTTTAAATGGGAACAGTACTTGGCCACAAAGCAGCTGATGAGATGCCCTGTCTTAGCACTGGGAGCCAGGAATTGCTTAGTCACCTATTATTGTCATGGTTGTTTTCTTCTTAGTCAAGTGTCAGAGATTTTCTGTTTCTTCAAAGGCTCAAGTTTCTCTGATATGAATTGCCAACCACACTGCCGTCCACCCCTAGATACTGTTCCCACGAACACTGGCAAGTCAAATGCCAGAAAGCCCTCTGCTGCCCATTAGCTGCAAGACTTTCTGGGTCTGAATGAGGCCGAGGATTTCAATTACCCAGGATTACAAAGGAGGGCCGAGATGCACCATATGGCCTGGGCCTGCTCGCCCTGTTGTCCTGCGCTCTCGTGTGAGATATTAACATAATATCCCTTCCAAAAGCGATTAGAGTCATAGGCAACAGAATGTCATTTGGTAGCTGCTGCTCGCTCTCATCAGCAGCGATGACTAAACAAGCTAATCAAATCAGCACAAATTTGCACACAAACCCAGCAGCTGGGCCTGGAAATCACCATGGAGGCAGCGGCAGCATAATCCTGCAGTAGGAGGACCTGACTAATGGGCTCCCTATAGGCAGCCAGACCTGGGGTGGTGCCTGGCAAGTATGGGAGGTGAGGCTGACCGCCCACGAGTAGCCATGGTTGGGTTCCTCCTGAAAGAAACAACAGGGAGGACAGACCCCTCCGCATCAGCTGCTCCAGTCTCTTGGAGCCAGCGTACGTCCATGTGAGTGTGCCTGCGTGCATGTGAGCATGCGTGCATGATATTATTTTTCACATTTTCAATTTTGGTCCTATTCTAAACAAGCTTCATATTGGACACAAGTGTCTAAAACTCAAGGCAGAGACAGTCGTTAAGTGATGCCAGAGAGTTTGAGGTGCCCTGTTCCTTAATATCCCCCCTGCTCCACTGCCCTCAGGGCAGCAGAATCTGAATGAGCCCAGAAGGAGGACAGAGGGACCCTGCTGGGAGAAGAGGCCAGGCTGTATCAGTGTATCTTAGTTCATTTTTAATCGCCGTAACCAAATACCTGAGGCTAGTTGCTTAATAAAGGGAAGGTTTATTTTTCTCCCAGTGGTGGAGGCTGTAAGTCCGAACAGCAGGCCACCAGCTCTGGTGTTTGAGCTGATGGCCGATGTCACCATGATGGTGACAGTGAAAAGGGAGGAGAGACCATGTGGCAAGTCTAGAAGCCAGAGAGCAGTGAGGAGCCAGGCTTGCTCTTTTCTGACAACCCTCTCCAAAGCACTAAGCAAGGTCCAACAATTACCACTTATGCCTCTTAAGGGAATGGTCCTCATGACCATCCACTGGACCCCAACTTCTGCATAACCACTCTACAAAACAAACTTCCAGCATGCGAGCTTTGGGAGGACAAATCACAGCCGACTCATACGGGTGGATGGGGGCCCTGTCAGCCTCCTGTCCCTCCTCACTGTGCTGTGTGCGCCCCTGGAGAGCAGTGTGAAATCCCCACCCCACCCCGCCACACGCCCAGCCCTGGCTTCCCTGAAACTTGTGTCACAAGCTTAGTAAACTGAAATGCAAAATGCACTGACAGATGTACGTGTCTGTGAGCACACAGCAAAACAAACAAGTCACTAGTGCTAGAGAGGAAGTCAGATTCTCAACCTGATTCTGCGGCCGCCACCTGTTCTTGGGGCCAATGAGTGCACTTCTTGGTGCTCCATTTCCTCTTCTGTAACGTAAGGGAAATGCAGTGGAGAGAGAATTAATCACATACAGACCCTGATTCTCACTGTCTGCTTTGCAATCCACACTGGATCCAGCCCAAGCCTTTTTTTTTTTTTTAAAGGGATCACAGGTTTGTTTCTGTTGCTGCTTAAAATCATAAGATTACCAAAAGTGAAATCAGGAAGGATACCTCAGCCCTTGAAATCAGCTTTTTCACATTCTGACCAAGAAGGCTGTGTAGTTGTCCCTCAGTGTCGGGTCAGTTCCAGGACCCCTGCCAACACAAAAATCCTCAGGTGCTCAAGTTCCTTATATAAAAGGACATACTGGGCTGGGAATTTAGCTCAGTGGTTCTGGCACCTGTCTTGCAACCTCAAGGTCCTGAGTTCAATCCCTGGTACCAAAAAAATAAAAATAAATTTTAAAAGAACATAGTACTTGGATACGAAGTGTACATATCTTGTTATATGCTTTAAATCGCTAAATAACTTATGATATCTAATATATGTCTATGCTATGTAAATAGTTGCTATACTACATGGATTAGGGACTAAAAAAAATAGCTTGTTCATGGTCAGTACAAACATGTTTTTCCCAAATACTTTCCATGTGTAGTTGGCTAAATCTATGGATACAGAGCTCCCAGAGGTGAAGGTTGACTGTACAACCCTGTGTGAAATAATTTTAAAAGATGGATTCTTAACCCTGGATACACATTCCAACCTCCTGAAGAAGTTTAGAAAATTTGCTATAAGGTTCTTACACTCGACAGCTACTTCAGACTGGGGTGACACACATGTGACAGGTTTATTTAAAGCTCTCCAGGTACTTCCTGTGTAAAACCAGGTTGAGAACCAGTGGTTGAAATCGAAAGGACAAGAGTGGGGACAGACTAGCCTGGCTTGAAATCCTGTTCCCTTATCAGTGTGGCCAGCACCCAAGTCTCATCCTATTTGTAGAAAATCATCAGTAGTCCTTTATCTTCATAGCATGAAGATTCAACGAGCTGGCTGGAAGAAGCATAGGCTCCTTCCCATAAATTTATACTTATAATATAAGACTTAGTAAATGCACATTCATTCACCACAGACATTCAAGAGCATAACATTCCTTATGTATTTACTTATTCGCATTTGCTTGTTGGTGTTTGTTGAACCTCACCTTGTTTTAGGAAAATGGTAAGGCTGTCAGGTATATCTATGTTACAGATCTCATGAAGTTATTCAAGTAGGGCCTTTTGCTGGCCACTGTTGTATTTGGAAGAGGGATATCTCTGAACCATCACCTATAGCTGAGTGCTAATGAAGAAGGGTGAGGTTGGTAACCCACCAACAGCACTCCTTTCTAGAAGGGTTCTTGGCTCCGTCAACTGTGTGCCTGATCTTAGGAGAAGCTGCTTTCAGGCCTTACAAACCTGTGCTGGTTACAAAGAAAACTGCAGCTCACAGCCTACTTATGCTTGGTGTAAGAGCAAGGGGAAGGGGGGGTTCCAGAGAGGACAATGTATGCCTAGAACAACACTCAGGAAAGTTGGATTCCAAGCTTGATGCTTGTGATAGTCACTGGTTATGTGGCCTCCAATAGCTCCTCATACTTTTCTGAACCTCAGTAGCCTCCTCTGTGAAATGGAAGTGGCCACTGCCACCTACCCACCTTACTTCCTCCTCCTCATGTTGTTTCAGGGTGAGAAACCAAGGAAGGACACTGTGTTCGTTTCCTATTGCTGCTGTAACAAACACCACCAGCTCAGATAAGATAAGTAACTTGGCCAAGGTCACTCTGATAGTAAGAGGTAGAGCTGGGAATTTCAAAATAAAGATTTCAACCTACACCGTTATTCCCACCGTTATGGGCTTTAAAATATATACAGGCCAAAATTTGTCAAAAAATAAAAACAAAGTCATCAAAGGAAAAGCCTAGAGAGTGATAAAGAGAATTATTAAGGAGAAGTATTTCAGGACAACCTGCTTCTGTTTGACCCTGGTCCTAGCACTGAGTGGGACACAAGCACCCTGTGTACTCCTCTTCTCCATAAATAAGACAAGGGGGAGCTTCGGGCACAATCTGCCAGACCTGAGTGTGTCTTCTTCACCAACCTTGGCGCTTCACACCCACCAGGCACCCCAGCTCCCCACCCTAGGGGTGTCTGTCAGTGAATGCTGCTGTGCCCTGCTGGGCTTCACTCCAGTACCTGGCTGTCTCCCCATCCCTACTTTGTCCTCTTTGTTTTGTTCCCGAGCCGCTGCCCAAGTCCCTCCTGACTGCTCTCTGCTTTTCTAGTATTCCCCCATTCCCTACACTTAAATCCTTCCTCCTTTCACCAGCCAGTGTACACTGACATAAACTGAATTCTAGCCATGTCTTCCTCCTACGTAAGACCCAGAATCCAAGTACGACCCTTGAAGGCCTGAAGCACCAAATTCACTTTGAGCAAGATGATCTCCCTCCAGAGAACAGATAGAAGTTTTGTAAATTATCTGAGCACAGAAAAGGAACAGAAAGTCATTGACTCAGGAATGAAAACCAAGAAAGTATCAGTGGCCTATTTGGACTAGTTGAGGAATCAACTCATGGTCATCAAATGATTTTCAAGAGGCTTTGGAAACTATTCATTAAACATACCCAGGATTCTTAGGCATCCTACCAGGATACGCTGTTTGTTCTCATTTTTCAGATGATGTCACTAATTCTCAGAAAAATTGACTATGTTAACATCCCATAGCTAGAAAGTTCCAGGATTGAAAACAGACATAATGGCAAATGTCTTGAGTGATGTTCTCCTACCACGGTACAGATCTCAGCTATGATCATCAGCTGCTTTCTTCTACCAGTCTTTAGAGCTCTTGAGACATTGGACTACATCTGACCCATGCACAACACGGAATTTCGTGGTCTGTCTCATTTAGCTTGACTATGTGAGAAAAGATTGCTTCTCTCTCTGGTTCTAATTCTCTCCTCCATATCTCAGAAAATAAAATTATAGAGCTAAAGTCTTCTGGCCACATACACAGACTAACATTAAAAAGCTGTTGCTGGGGGCCGGGGATATAGCTCAGTGGTTCCGGCGCCTGCCTTGCAAGCGCAAGGGCCTGGGTTCAATCCCCGGTAACCACATACAATACTGGGTGTGGAGACTCACTCCCAGCAGCAATCAGTACCACATACCACAGTGCCAGGCATGGTGGCTCAGCACTCAGGAGGCAAAGGCAAGAGGATTGCTGTGATGTGAGTTGGAGGCTGAGCTCAGGGCCAGCCTGAACCACAAAAGTGAGACCCTGTCTCAAAAAAACCTTAAAAAAAAAAAGCTCTTGCTGAATTCCAGCTTGGAGTCAATCATGTCTTACAACTCACGCTAACTTCAAAGAAAGGGTCCAACTCACTGATGAGGAATGGGAAATGCAGAGAGGGTCACAACTGCCGAGCACACATGAAATTACAATCCTCCTTTTCCCTGCTGAGTGCTTAGGTGAGTGAGTCTGAGACTGTGACTCTTGGGAAGATGACAGGTTCACCGATCTTTTGACTTATACTTGGTGCTGGTGGACAGAGCCTTGGGACCTCCTTAATGCAAATGGTGGCGTGTGGCATCTGCTCTAAGTGGTCCCTGAGATGAAACTCATCCTGAACTGTATACAGGCCAGGGCAGACCAAGTCCATCCCTCTACCTGAGATCCAGGCTGTCCCACCTCCTGAAGTCTCACTGAGGGATAGAGGGTCCATCCCCCAGGAGTCTCTGGACCTCCCCCCTCTGCACCGCTTTTGATGCCTGGGGTGTGGATATGCAGCCAGAGTATAAAGAACCCAGGTTATGCTGCTGGCTGTGATGTCATGGCCACCAAATGGGGAGGTGTTCACATGCATCTGTATGTCCCTATCAGACAAACTGTTTCCATTTTCCATTTTGGAGAGAAAATATGTAAGTGAACAGGATTTGATCTGCCCCCCCACTCTGTGCTTCTAAGCACAGAGTGCTGTGTTCTCAGGCCTCTGCCACCCACACATGTCTTGACAAATAGAACGATATCCAGGAATCTCAAGTACCTCTTTCTCCTGACCTCCTCTAGATCTCCATCCTCCTGTAGATGAGGCTTCTTGTCTTTGATCATTCAGTCTGTCCCAGGGAGAGCCGTGAGCATGAACAGTCCGCAGTGGATGTGCCATGTGTCTGCCCCCAGCTCCAATCCAACAGCCCTGCAAAGCTCAGCATGAGTGTGAGGTGTGGCTCAGAAGTGCAAGCTCAGCACAGTCTGACGTAAGCTAGGTCAACCCCTCGGAACAGAGGCCACTGAGACCTTCTTCAGTGTGAGGTAACAAATAATTCCACACTTGTTGCCTGGCACACACACATTTTGGCTCCCTTGCACTAGGGAAGTCCCAGCATGAGTATGTCCCAGGTCCTACAGTGGAATGAGCAACCTATTTCTGCCTGAAAGTTGATGACCAATTCATTTGGGCTAAACTGGGTTAAAGAAGGGAGACCATTGGAAGAGATAAAGCATATGTACTCCTGAGTAAAGTAGTAGGCACCGGGGCCCAGTGGCCATCAGAGGTCGGCCTGCAGATGATATCATTGTGACGAAAGGCAGTCCTCAGACAGGAATATAGCAGGTTGTCTGTGTCCTGAAGGAGAGAATACTGGAGATGATTAGGTCTGACCTAGAGGCAGAGTGAGCTCTGAGTGAAGATTTCTTGAAATGGGGACAATATGAGGCTACTTGTCAGGGAGTGAGCTACCTGTCACTGGGAGAAATCTAGCCTAAGAGATCAGAGTGTTTCAGAAGCCATGTGATTCTCAGCGTTGTCCTATGGACAGCTGATCGTGCACTGAGAGCCTCAGCCTGCTGACTGTTCTACATTCTTTTGTGACTCTTCCTACCTTCCAAGCCCAAAGAGCCGGTATGAATATGGACTCTAGAGCTGCTGGAGTATTTTGAGCGGCCCCTTCCTGTGCAGCTAGAGCTGGATCACCTTGAAAAGCAACAGAGGCAAGCCAAGCAGGAAAGCCCCTTGAAGGAGAACAGAAACAGTGCCCAGGAGCCTGGGGGGGTTCACTGCGGACATTCATGGTCTAGAGGCTTCTGGATCAGACTGTCTTCATGGTCACTGAACATCTGCCCAACTGCCGTATTTTAGACCTAGGATGATTGCTTCCCCTTGGGAGGGGGGGGAGTGGTCAGAGATTTACCATTAAATCTACAATTGATAATTAACTTGAATGATTCACTGTGGGGAAACATGGCAGCAAAACTATCAACAAACAGCATGAATGCCTATGTCTACATGCACTTTCTGCTCTCTATATTGTACACATATACTTTACCAATCCTTACTATATACAAAGCAGGACGCTAACTGTTGGGACATGGCTACATGCAAAGCACTCCCTCCACTTCAAGACAGTCATAGTCTCTTTAACAAATGTTGTTAGATATGCCTTGCTGTGCTAGTACCATGATTTCAGTGATGAGAAACTGACCACAGAGAAGTACATGATTTGTTTAAGGATAACAGCCATTGAGTGTTTGAAGTGAGATTGAGAACATTCTCTATTTAACTCCAAAGCTGCTGGCTCCAACTACCTCGGCAGTGCTCCCTGGACTGGTCCTATTCACTCTCCAGTTATGACCTGGAGGGAGGGTGCTGGTGGATGAAATGTGGACGTGAATTCCAGAGCCTTCAGGCCCAGGCCCACCTCACTGCACATGTAACTGGCCTGGATTTCCTGTCTCTGAGCTCTCTCTTCTTCTGTATGGTCCAATAATAATGCCATTCCCAGATAACTCACAGCACAGGTCATTCTTTGAGTCTTTGAACAAATATTTCTTGACCTCACAGTCTAATGGCTAAAAGTTAAAAGGCACATCAGCACAATAAAATATGATAAAATACAAGGGCAGAGATTTTCCATTAAGTCTAGAGGTGACTAGAGGAATGAAGTGTGCACAAGGAAAAGAGAAAGCATGATATTCCAGACATCATGTTAAGTTCTTTTCGCTTATCATCTTTCCTAATCCACGTAATATTCTGTCAGCTGTCTAGTTGGAGGGTGATCTATCCTCCAAATGCCTAGAAAAGTGGATGGCAAGGGCAAAAGAATAAAGGACAAGAGAAACTTAGGTAATTCCAACCGCTGACTCTGACACTGCTGACATGCATGTTACACAGTGAACATTCCATTGCAACAGGGAGGAGTAGGAGACCTCGGGCCTAAGCATGACGGTTAAATTCCTAATGGTCTTATTGTAATGACCTGCAAATTTCTAGGCACTAGACCCATCCTTTTCACCTACAAGTTGCCCTTTCCTCTAACTTAGAAAATAACTATATGGATAACATATCTCAACCTCAAATGCATATCTCAACTTCAGACAGATACAGATAGCTCGCTATAACTTTATAGTGAGAATACCCATTTTAGATAATCTAAGAGATAGCCTTTCAATGTGCTCCACTCAGGCTCATAACACAGCTCATTTTTTAAACACCTGTACTCCTGTCTTTAGTGTGTATTATACACACTCTGTCTATCCTTGCCTACTAAGCCCTATTCATGTCTGATGCATCAAAAAAATTTTTCTGAGGTAGGAGTCAGTGAGCTTATGTTAGCAAGGTGACAGGGGAAGTCCTTATCTTTACCAGCAGTCCTGTCCTGGTGAGGCAACTGTCTGGGACACTCCAGGGTGGTGAGGAGTGAGACTGGGGAAGGCAGCTGCAAAGGCATAAATGGCTAAGCTTGCCACCTCATCCCTGCCCCACCTTCACTCATGTCACCCCCACCCACACATCCTTTGTTTACCATACTTCCCTTCCCTAGACCAAGAAACAGGTAGGTAGAGGTATCAAGCCAAGGACTGCTTACTTTCATATAGTGGTGACACAGAATGAGTTATGGGTCCCAGGAATACCAGAAGGACTTAGAAGATATCTATTCAGGGTTTGTGTCATGGCATTTCTCAGGAAATGGGTGATTTGGGAGTTTAAGCCCCCTCACCTGTTTGGAGATAGCAAAGAACCTTGCTATGAAAAGAATATGCAGGAACCAGAGCCTTGTGCTCATCCGGGAGCTTGTTACAAATGCAGAATTTCAGGCCCAGTCCTGGACCCACTGCACTGAGTTTACATTTTAACAGATTCCCAGGTGAATCCTGTTCATATTAAAGGTGAGGAAGAGCTGCCAACTCTCTGTCCTTGTTCTGAAGATACTGGCAAGATATTCCTGACAGAATGCAGGATTTTGTATTTTGTAAATACAAAAGAAATAACATAATAAATCAACAATTAGGGTTACATTACAAAAGTTAAAGACTTTGCTTTGAGAAGAGAGTCCCAAAGGACCATGTTCCAGAATGTTGTGGCCTAGGGAAGTTGTTCCTTGGCATTTTGTTTGTAGGCACTCAGCCCCTATAGCCACAAGAGAAGGAAGCCTCACTTCTCCTCCAGGTGGCAGCAGACCTTGGCATCCTCCCCATGGTGCTGGTTTTAGGTGCGTGCAGAATGCAAGAGTTGCGGTGTCAGGAAGGTTTCCACACAGATAGCAGAAGGCCTGGGAGGCCAGGCAGTGTGTGCCTAAGAGTGTGAAGCTGAAGGTGCACTGGGAACTCCAGAAGTTTGAAGAAGCCAAGAGTGTGAGTTGTCAGAGGAAAACTGCAAGGAGGTAAAAGAGCTGGCCCAAAAGAAAATTCATGGGAGATACAATAACCAGCAATGCCATTGGGTTGGAGCCACTTAAACCCTTCGGAGTTCACATTTTGCCACAGATTGGCTCAGATGTTCCTCGTGAAACTACAGGATTTAATGATTGCCTTGCTGGATTTTGGTCTTGCTTTGGTCCCATTCCTTTGTATTTTCCAGCTTTGAAAAGTTTGGAGATGTCATTTAGCAAGTACACATCACCTATCAGAGAACATAGAGGCTATGTACCTCCTCTCCCTTCCTCCCATGTGAATCTTCAGACAATGAAATCTGGAGTACATGAGAAAGGACAGGAAATTGGGGGATTTTAAGGAAAGAGAAGAGAAGAAAAAAAGTAAACCAATGGGCTCCTTTTCAATTCAAGTCCATAGACTTTACAAGGTCCTATGGATAATGTCAGCTGTCACTGAATGACCAACCTCTTGAATCTGTATGGCTTAGGACATGTATCCAGTCACCCAGAAGGGAGAGCCATGTCATCCAGTGGACCAAGCTTATGTCCTTTGGGGGCTGGGGATAGAGACAAACAGACAGACAGAGACAGAGGAAGGGAGAAAGAATAAAATATACATCAGAGGTCAGGGGGTTGGCAGAAAGTGAGAAAGCAGAAAAATCCTTGGACTTACCAAAATACCCTCTGAATGTCTCCTTTCATCTCCTGCCTAGTTCACCGAGAGAACACATCACCAGGCTCGGCTGCCCACCCTAGCATAGCAGGCTTGCTCACTCCTCACAGAAAGAGACCTGTGCAGGCATATTAGGCAATGACCGAGAATCTAGTACGCACTCAGGAGGGGAGCACAGGCATTCGAAGAAATGAGGCGTGATCCATGCCGGGGTGGGAAACATTGAAAGGCTATCTATAAGACAGGTGATGTGAACAGGGAAAGGAAGTAGGGCAGAGTTAAGAAGAGAAAGAAAAAATTTGATGATAAACACAAAAAAATGGAAACAAAGCTCATATGTGTAAGGGGCAAGAGGTTGTAGGGAGGACAGTGGAATGGAAAAAGTGAGAATCAAGATGCATCACATACAGGTACAAATTCTCAATGTTGAAAATGACCACAATGTATACCTAAAATGTATCAATAAACTCAACAAAGGAAAGAGATAGATGATCTAGAATGATCTATGTAAGATCCAGTATATTCTCACTGTCTATCAGGCTATGGTACCAGCCAGGTACATGCATTTGAAGTTGAGGTATGCTGTTGCCAGTGAAGTTACTTTCTGGAAGAAAGGGCAACTTGCAGGTGAAAAAGATGGATCTAATGCCTGGAAACTGATGGGCTATTGTAAAAGGACCTGTAGGGATTTAACATTATCTCTGCAGGGACGGAAGGAATGGTGTCACAAGTTAGGGTGGCCTCCAGGAGCAAGAAAACAAGTTTGCCTCGAAGCTGTAGTTTTTCTTACCACCTTAATTTTATTGTCTCCTTTCTACCTACTTTGTACTCTTCTGTGCTACATCACTCCCAAAAAGAATAGAAGATTTGAGGATGATATCAGCCTTACTCAAAAAATTTCAACTTGCAAGTGTGTTACTTTGAGCCACCTTTGCACGCAAGCTCACGTTGCTAGCTGGCATATTATTTTTCCAGATGCAGGAGGGAAGCCCTTGTCCCTTGCACCTCAGGGATCTCAAAGGAAGCAGAAGGGATCAAAGCGTGCAGAACAGTCCCAGTGGCTCCTCACCCTGAGCTCGTAAACAGGAAGCACAGGTGTGTTCACAGGAGCCACTGGTTTTGGAAGCTTGTGTTACACTACTTCAGATCCTCCTCATTCAGATAAACTGAGGCTTGTCACAAACTCCATGAGCCCCGAACATCTCTTCCAGGCAGGATTCGGTAACACCCATTCTGCTGGGTATACATTTGTCTGGGGGAGATAGTAACTAATTATTCTGCAAGCCAGAAGTAGAAACCCTCTGCTAACACTTTCTCAACAATTTCTCCTACTAGAGCCAAAGAGAAAACTTTCTCAAGGCTAACAAAAGGAGAGGCCAGCCATTCTAAAACAGGAGATTAGGATGTGGCAAGGCTGGCTGGGGAAGTAGGTGTGGGCTGTTAATTACAAGATCCAAGGACACATGCACAGACTAGTTCCCAGATTGCTACATACGGACTTCTCGTGAGAACTGGAGAAGGTTTTCAATAAGATGGCCTAGAGTTGACATCAGCCTGCAACTTGGGATCCCACCACCACCTCTCAGGACCCGTACATAGAAGTCCTTGTGGGTTTCCTTCTGATGTGGATGTCATAAAAGGACACAGATTCCCAGAAGAGCTGGCTACTATGGCTTTCCTTGGATAGATCACGCTGTGAACTCAGGGGAGGTTTTTATCCTGCTTTTTCTCCATTTACTTATCTCAAGTTCACTCTACAGAGCTAGTTTCTCCCTCACTGTTTACTTTTATTTTTTCAAATAAACTCTGCCACCATTTTTTTTTTTGCTTGTTTTGTTCAGTTTTTTGTTCAAGATGAGAACAACCTGGAATCTTAACTCCAGAAGGAGAAGTGAGAAACCCAGAACTTGCTAACATTTTAGCATCGAAAAAAAGAAAGGCAGGAGAAATGTGACGCCTACTTCTGTCATAATCTTATCTGGATACTGAGCACTTTGAATATAAAGTATAGTCAGAGAACTCTTATATTTTTTCTTAAGCAATCATGATTGTCCATGAAGTCAAATTCCTATAAAACGTTAGCACATACCAATTCTAAAATTTTACTAGGAAAATTGAAAACCAAGAGCAAACATGACATCTTATCAATGAGGATGATGTTAAAAAAGAGCAATTTGAGTTTTTTAGCTCTCAAAATACATTTAATTTCCATTTTATTAAAAAAATAACTTTTAAATGAGAAAAATATGGAAAAATGGGAAAAATGAGAATCACATCATGTCATATACTGGTACAAATTGTTATTGTTGAGTGTGATCATGATATGTATATAAAATGTACCTATTTCACAATTTTTAAAAATGGGAAAGAAGTTGTTGAGCTCAGAAAATATTTTTCTTAAATGAATCAGCTATAGGTACTTCAACCAACCAACGAAACAAACTAACAGTCAGATGAACAGACAAGACAACATATGTAAGACAACTATATTAATGTATACTTTTAGACGAGTTGGCCAGGCTGGATTATATTAATTTCTTTTATAGTTGTAGATCTTTAACCATAAATAAACCAATCAGAATTTTTTTCTGGAGTTATCAATGAGCTCTTTTTCTTATCTAAGTAATAGCAATATTTCTTTTAATATTTTAAGCTCTCTGAGTACTTTTTTGTCAGTTAACACTATGGACTTAAAGCCAGCAAGAGTAAGCAAGGGGAAAGAGAAAAGAGCTTTGAGGCCTTGTCTGTTTACTCTCTAATTAACCTTGAAGAAAAATACATTTTAAAGAATCTTTTTTCTTAAGTTGGTCCAACCTCATAAAATGTAACCTAAAGATGACCTTTTGGGTACAGATGTTGAGTTACTCATCATCATATAAAATCTACTACATGCTTTTAAAATCTTCCTTAGGTCTTTCGGGAAAGAGACAAACAGAGAAAGACAAGAGAAAAAAAAAAGGAAGAGAAAATATTAATAAATATTATAACCCTATTTAGGTCCCTGAGGTCAGTCTGACTGCCCCAAACCAGGTCATGCCGCGGGTGCTCCCAAGCTGCGATCAGGTCGCCAGAGGGGCCCACTCAACCTCACAGAGTCAACACTCCCAAGGAAGCAGCTCCACTTTGTTTTCTGTCACATCCAGAACAAACATCCTTGTTCCCAGAACAGAACTATTCCAACGTTTATCAACAGATCAGGGAAGTAGGAAAAGAAATTGTGTACAACAGCGCTGGGCTTTGCTCAAAAATTTACCCCAAGGACCTCTAGATCTAGGGACCTGTAACAAAAGCAGGGCACTCAGAGGGCTTAAAAGTCTGCAAATATCACTTAACAACTACAGATCATATAACTAAGAAAACAGGCCACATGCTTCTTCTCCCTCATCATGTGTGGTGGAGCAAACTAGGCCCCATTACTCTCTAGTTCTCTCTCTCTCTCTCTCTCTCTCTCTCTCTCTGAAACTATGTTTTAGGACTCAGTGGATTGAGTAAAGTGGTCACAAAGAGAAAATAATAAAATAAGTAAAATATTGGACTTATCAAAGCATTCTCCTTAGTTTCCATATCTCTTTTTATGTCTCATCTGGGTCACCAAGGTAAATGTCACCAGGCTGGATCTGCAGGTTGACTGAAGACTACAGACTGAAATAAAGAACTTAATTCACACTTTCTATAGAATACCTTTGTGGGTTCACTGACTTGTGTCATGGAAAAGAGTTTTCTTGATGCTTCAATTAGAGACAAGCAAAGGGTTTAGTAGATAAAGGATGCACTCAAGAGTGGGAAACAGGTACACAGAGAAATGAGGCACAATGTGATGGGGAACTGGGGATCTTTTATCTGTCGAATTCGATAGTGTGTAGTGTTAGTCTTGTCTAGTGTTTAGGAGAAGGTGGCCCAGGCACAATGAGGTAATGGTCCAATCACATGGGAAATCCTGAAAAGGTGGTCTGTTCATAGGTGGAAAGGACCATTTGCAAGAAGAAAAGGAAAGAGTAAACATATCTGTAGTTGAAAGAGAGTTGCCCAGGTTTTTTATATTTGGGGAAAAGGAAAGAGAAAAATAAAATAAACTGGACTTAAATCCTGAAGCTGCACTTTTTCTTATAAGTACAATTTTTTAAAATCTTGATTCCCTTGTCTGTCTGTTTTACCTAGTTTTTATTTCTTCTAACATACTGTTACCAGGCTTAGGGGTGCCAGGATCTTCTTCTAGAAGTGGTTTCTAGATTCTTTCTGTCCTAAACAAGGAATTGGTCAAGATAAGCAGACATGGTAACAAAGTTTAAAGTTTATTAAAGGCAGGAAAAGAAATAGGCCATGCAGGATGAGTTTGGACTAAGTAAAAGTAGGAGAATAAATACATACTGTAAGAGGGAGATGGCTGCTGTGAGAGAAGGAGAGGAGATGAGGTTGTGGCAAGGCTTACTGGGAAAGTAGCTGTTAACAAATCCTAGGACACGAATATTCATTCATGGTAAGAACCCTGCCAGTACCAGGACACATGCCTGGAAAGGGCCCCAAAGCTCAGCATATAGACTTTTCACAAGAACTCAGCCAAGTTTTCAAAAGATGACCTGACATCAGTCTGGAGAGAAGGTGATAAAAACAGGACAGTCCGCATGGAGCTTTTCTCACCATTTTCTCATATGTGGTAGCCCATCCTCACGCTCTAGGGTGCAATTCTTTTTCTACTTTTACGTAGCCCAAACTCACCCTGCAGAGCCTGTTTCTTTCCCTACCTTTAATAAAACTTCTTGTCCTGACTAGTTCTTTGCTGAGGATAGAAAGAACCTAGAAACCAATTCTAGAAGAAAAACCTAGCACCCTAAAACCTAGTGACGTAATTTTTGCCAGTCAGGAGAGAGGGTAAGGCACTTTTTCTCCCCTCTAAAGTGCCAGAAAGACTTTTTTTCCTTTCTGTCTCTCTCTACTAGGCCAGGGCTCTCAGAAGACTCTTCTCACGGTCCTGAGAACTTCGTATTTCCTGCTTTTCCCATCATGTGGGAAGGGGGAAGGGAATTCATGGCCTTCACATTTTTCTTCCAGTGGTAGAAAGCTACAGGCCTCCTTAAAGTTTCGCTCCCCTTTGCTTCCCTTTCCCATTTCTGGTCACTCCTGTGGATACAACTTCAGTAAAGAACAGCCAGAGAGCCTGTGATTAAACCAGTTGCAGAACACATGTTCAGGGGCCATGTGTGTGACCTAGAGTTTAGCGTTCCTTTTTGAAATCATGTTTCTGTTCTCCATGGTACTTTGGTCTGATTTCTGACTCTTTTGTGCAAATTAGCTGTTGGTCCCCTCCCTGAGTAGCCATCTAACTGAGTTTACTCCTTTTGACCCCAAAGTCTCACCTATACTTTTTCCCCTAGATGGTCTTTCTTTCTGAAGATACTTAGCTCATTGGTGACTATTGTTTGTTTTTTGCTGTTTGTTTGTTTGTTTGTTTGTTTGTATTATCACCCATAGACTTGGGCTGATGACAGGTCTAGGCCACCCTATTGAAAATCTTCTGGAAGTTTGTTCAAGAAGTCCACATATGGGCTTTGCAGGCCAGGGATTTAGCTCAGTGGTTTCTTTGGATTCTGGGACTGGCTTTGAGAACTTGTTCTGTGCATTGCCAGTGCCTTGCAAGAGCAAGGGCCCAGGTTCGATCCCCAGTGACCACATACAACAATGCAGGGCATGATGACTCACACCCACCAGCATTCAGTATCACATACCATAGTGCTGGGAATGGTGGCTCACACCTGTAATCCCAGCACTCAAGAGGCAGAGGCAGGAGGATTGCTGTGAGTTTGAGGCTGAACTCAGGGCCAGCCTGAACTACAAAAAGTAAGACCTTGTCTCAAAAAAAAAAAGACCACATACTGGGCTTTGAGAACTTGTTCTGTGCATCTGTCTTGGTGTTTTGTAATTAACAGATCATGTGTATTTCCCCACCCAGCTTCATCATGCCCTAATTCCCTGCCTCACTACCGTGGGAGGAGTTAACCTTCTGATCAGACCTGCTCCCCAGTGTTTCCAGCCAGAGCACAGAAATTCTTTGTGTGATGTTGCCTGCTGTGTAAACTGGAAATTATTAACCACAAAACAAATGGCATCAAAAGGTTTGAAAACTAGTTGCTGGCTTTATTGGGAGTTGCAAGTATGCCAGGGAGAAAAAATAGTACAAACTTACTCGAGTCTTTTTCCCTTAGCCAGGAAGAAGAATTTCCAATAACTCTGTTGTCAAGTTCCCCAGATTTCTTTCCTGCTGTATTTCAAGACTGCTTTTGTTATTTTTTCATACCAATGTCTCAGGAAACACTATTTTTCTTTCTTCTTCCTTCTGTTTTTTCCCCCCAAAGAATGTGAGTCTTTCTTATCAGCCCATTTCTTATTTTTTTGTCTTTATTTGTGCTTCAGATAAATAGGAATGCCAAAGAGCCTTTGAGACTATTTACATCCTAGAAGAGTTCAAGTTTCACTCATCGTAAGAATAATAGGGTCCCTCTCCTGCCAGGGTTAGTGAGGGCCTAGACCTCTGTGGGCATCTCCCACCAGGGCATCTCAAAGACCAATGTGTGAGTAAACACTTGGGAATCCTATCAAGATTCAGGGGCTGGGAAAGCCAGCAGGTGGAGTTCAGCGCTAGAGTGTTGGCTAGTATCTGCAGGGCTCTGGGTTCCATTCCCAGAATCA
Organism: Petromus typicus; assembly: GCA_004026965.1. Taxonomy (NCBI): domain Eukaryota; kingdom Metazoa; phylum Chordata; class Mammalia; order Rodentia; family Petromuridae; genus Petromus; species Petromus typicus. Next base: position 101,558 of record PVIR01001551.1, on the reverse strand, counting down.
AAAGGCAAGAAAGAAAAGGAAGGAAGAAGGAGAGATGAGGTGGAGAGAGAGAGAAAGAGAAACTAAGGAAGGAAGGAAAGAAGGGAGGGAGGCGGGAGGGGAGGGTGCAGGGGAGGGACAGGGAGGGAGGAAGCTGATTCAGTAGCTCAAGGCCTAAGAATCTGAATTCCCAGTACTGCCACGTGATACCCCACTGCCGGCTCCGCGGTGACAAGTTAAGGAGCAAAGGTTCTACCCCTCATCCTAGCTGATCTTTCCTCTGACCAGTTGGCAAGATTGTGTGCTTTAAAAGAAGTTAAGGGGTTTTTCCTCCCAAAGGGATCCAGACAGGTCTTAAGCAATGTTTTATCCACATTTGGAACAGATAGTATGGACTGAAAAGAAGACAAGTGGGCACAAGAAGACAATGGTGGGGTCTGCTTCTGCTTAAGCAGCCCCCCTTGACTACAGAGAGGGACAGGACAGACACAAGAAGCTTTAGGCAGAACAGTCACTGTTACAGTCTCCGCTCTGCCACCTACCACCTGATTGGTCCCAGGTTAGCTGTGTCACCCCTGTGAGCCTCAGTTTTCCCCTTAGTAAAATCTACCACTAAGACATATATAGAACAAATAGGAAAACACAAAGAGTATCTCACATCTACCCAGCACCCATATGTGCCAGCCCAGTACATAGTAGCTGCTCATTTACTCCACAAATTTAATAAGCACTGTCTAATAGTTTCCTAGATATAAATTTGTCTTTATATCTTGCCACACTAGATGATATATTGACTCATACAGTGGTCAAAGTAATGACTTCCGCCAAATATTCACACTGTAGTGTTGGAAACTGGGGAGTATGCTACTTCACATGGCAAAGGGGACTGTGTGGATTGACTTAAAGTTAAGTGACCTGAAATGGGGAAATTATCCTGGGTCATACAGGTCGGTCTAAGTCTAATCATAGGGAAACACAAGTGTGCGAACTTACCTGGAAGAGGTCAAAGAGAGTTGTGATCACTTTGCAGATGGAAAAAGGAGCCATAAGCCAAGGCATACATAAGTTGAGGAAACGGAAAAAAACAAGGAAACAGATTCTGTGTTCAAGCTTTTGGAAAGGAACGCAGACCAACAGTGTCTAACTGGACCTCTGACCTACAGGACTAAGTGGTGTTAGCCTAGTTAGTCCCATGTTGTACTTCTTACCTACAGAACGATAAGATACTGAATCTATGTTGTTTTAAGCTATGAAATAAAAGCTAATTAGTTAGAGCAGTTGTAAAGAAATAGTCCAAGTTTTTGCCGACAAGGCATTATTCCAGAGATACTCAGGCTTCATCCACTGGAGCTTCTGGGAATGGAAGGGAGGGGCTCTGATAAATTTGCAGTGCAGAATGGCCTCAGAGCCTCAAGCACTTCACACTTCAAATGTGAAAAGATGCAGCAGTGGAATAAATAAGTAACCAAGGAAAAGTGGGTGACAAACCATAAAGCAGAGTGAGGCGACAGAGAATGTGGAGAGTGAGTTTCGGGGAATGGGCCTTAAGAAGTCCTTTCTGAGAGGATGGTGTCTACATAGCCTGATAACAAGTGAGAACAAGGCACGAATGATAGTACCTGAAGACAGATCCAGGCCTGAATGGAAAATGTTCTATGTATTTTGCATGGAAAGGTGGCTGGAGGGTGGAGTGGTTAGGGAGTTCTCCAGTGACTTAAACAAGGAAATAATTTGGATTCTGAATGGGAACTGTGTTATCATCAGGCCCCGTCTGTATGTAAGCTACAGACATCAAGCACTAGAGACCTGCTATATACATCTGCTTGGGTTACTATATATTACAAATTTAGTATGGCTGGTGTCTAGATTTCCCCCTACCATAGGCTCGTGTACTCAAAGGTGGAGGGTTCCGGAGCTGGCTGGATCTAGGGTGTGTGATATCAGGATTAAGGATGTGTGGTAATAATAAATAAGTCCACTGATTGTTTTAACATAGCTCTGAATGTGGATAATGAGAAGGCCCACCTTGGGTATTGGTGGCCCCACCCAAAAGTGCAGTAGCCTAGATGGGATAAAAAGGAAAGAGAAGCTCACTGCTTGCTGCTAGCTGCCATCTTCTTGCCCCACCATGGGCTGTTTCTCCTCAGTGATGCGCCTCTGTGATGCTGTTCCAACATGGAACCAGCTGGTTGTGGACCGAAACCTTCACAAACTGTGAGCTGAAATATGCCTCTCCTCCTTTAACTTTGAGTGTCAGATATTTTATCTCAGCAACAAGAAGAGTAACCAAGACAAAGTCCTGCAAACTGGTGGCTTCGACAACGAACACTTGTCTCCTGACTTATGATGACCTGATTAGTTTCTGGTATGGCCAGTCTTCTTGGCTCGTACACTTTCTTCTGTGTGTCTGTGTCTTAATTTTCTCTTCTTACAAAAGCATCAGGCATGTTGGATTAGGGTTATCCATATGATCTCATTTTATCTCAGTTTCCTCTTTAAAGGTCTTATTTCCAAATATAGTATATTTATGCTCTGAGGCACTAGGATTTACGATTTTGGTCTATGAATTTTGGAGAGAAGGAGACACAGTTCATTTATAATATCCAGGAAATTTTGATCCTTGATAATGAGGATTACACTGTAAAAACTTTTAAACCCTGTATGTGTTTGAAAAATATCCTTTCTTCAGTCATTTAATGAGGGTAGAGGAGACCTCCCAAGAGTGAACTATAGAGGTAAGATGTGGTTGGCCTTTCAAGATGGTTCTGGAGGGTTCTCTTAACCATGAAACTGAGCAGTAAGGGGACCAGAGATGTGCAATTCTGGAGCAGAGCATAATTGTTCTATTGTATTGAATGGTGATTTTTAAGCAACTTACTGTGAAATGTGCAAAAGAAAAAAAAGACCCCTTCTATTTTTGCTTTTTCATGTAGTCATCAGTTAAATCCCATGTGTGGGTATATTATCTAGGGTAGCTCAAATATGAGGTTGAAGAATAGTAATGTATAATTTACAGGCACAACACTGTTTGTGGCATAGAATACAGGTATTTATGTGGGGCTTCATAAAGTTTGGATGGCATAGTACAGTAGTTTCCAAACTTTTACCAATTAAATAGTCATTCAAACTAAATGTATTATAACATGTGCTGCTGCTGCCTTTCTCTTTCCCCACCAAGACTTCTTTGAATTTTATAGGCTTCTAATCTGCAGTTTAAAGTGTCTGGCACACTCAGCCTAGATTTCCAGGATTCCCTAAAGCAGCAGTAAAGGAATCCAGAGTGAAGATGAGGATGGGGCCAGTCAGTCACGTGTGATACTGCTTTACACACCCATGTCCAATCCCTAAATATCCCTATTGTAAGAACAGCAGATATGTGCTCCTCGATAACTACCAACACTTTGTGGTTGGTTCTAAATAAAGTCAGTCTTGTCATGGAGAAGACTTAGTGTGAGTCCAGCGTCAAGTTTGGGCCAGGTTACACAGATGTGGTGAGGCCCCACTCCAGGCGGGCCGGGCCCTACATGACACCAACACTAAGTGGCATTTGAAGTTTGACTTAGTGACAATAATTCTGTCACTTGTGGCTCATTGCTTACAAAATGTGGCATTACTCACTTCACTGTGGCTAATGTTAGAAGAATCCGTGTCTGTCTTACCGGTCCCATTCAACTGGGGGTGAGATTTTTTCCTTTGGCTATTTTGACCAAATCCACAATACTGAGAATCAAACCCAGGACTCATCCACACTAGACAATTACTCTACTGTTGAGCTACATGCCCTGCCTGATTCTTCCCTTCTTAGTAAATGGTGCTATGTTAATTTCCACCGGCTGTTCAAGCCCCAAAACTTAGGAGTTCTTTGAGTCTTTTCCCTAATTATGAGATAAAATCTTATCTCTAGAACCTACTGGTGCCATCTGCAAATGTATCTAGAATCTGACCATTTCTCATGACCCCCCCACCATTGCTACCAGTCACCAGCACCTGAGGCCTCTGTGTGACACCAGCCTCTGAGCTTAGGCCCTCAGCTCCATCTTGCTATGTCCTTCCTACCACAGGGGCTGAGAGGATCTCTTTAAAACCCAATTCTCTCTACTGCATGGAATCCTCTACTGGCCTCCCCTATGCCACAGAGAATGCCACGCTACATTTTCATCTGCCTGCCAAGCCTCACTTGGGTGACCTGGTAAGATGGAGTGAATTGTGTCCTCCCACCAAATGCAGAGGCTGAAGCCCTCACCATGGGGTAATGTGATTTGGAGACAGATCCTTGAAGGAGGTAATGAGATGAAATGAGATCATTTTGGTGTGACTCAAACCCAAAGGATTGGTGTCTTTATAAAGGAAAAGATGTCAGAATATCTTTTGTCTCATTCTGAGGCAACGCTCTGTGAGGTCACATGAAGAAGTCAGTCCTTTGTAATACAGCAAGTGGGGCTTCATTGGAACCCCTGATGGCACCTTGATCTTGGACTTACACTCTCCAGAACTGTGAATAAATAGATGTCTACTGTTCAGGCCACCAGCACATAGTGTTCCACCATATAGTCAAACAGACTCACCCTTGGCCGCTCCTGAACTTCTCCTCCCTGACCAGGGTTCTCTCTTCAGGTGGAGTGAGGCCTCAAATCCACACTCCTCACCTGAGATCATTGTTGGTGGAGCCCTTGTGTTTACTCCTTTGGCCTGGGTTGTTCCTCTGTTTGTTCCTGCTCATTTCCTCTCCTCCTTCAAGTTTCTACTCAGCTATATCCAAAGTGGTGGCTCTGTCCCAGAGAGGACTTACTGACCCTTCTGTTCCTTATCCTAATGTATATTAGGTACTCCAATCTTTCTCCCTTTCTCCTTCTCTCACCTCTGAACATAGTTGTATATGAGACAGATGACTGGCTATGGCAGCCATCTTGACACCACAAGGAGAACAGCCTGTAGAAGGACTGACAGGCCCAGGATTCCCACACAGGGTGACAGTGGAAGGAACCCATATCTTTGGCAGCATAGAGAATCATGGAGCTAACCAGCCCCAAGGATATCCTTCTTTAGAACACAGATCTTCCTTCTTGTTAGAGCCATTTTAAGTCAGGATTCCTGTTACTTACTCTCCAAAATACCCGAGCTAGTATATAAAACACCTCCTGTGTCCTCCTAGAGATTGAAACAAGCTAGTCAAAGCTCCAGAGCTTCCCCAAGTCCCTCACATCAAGTTCTCTTCTTGTAAAGGTGACGGATAGACCTTATACCTGAAGGCAGCTGGGAGGGACCACCATTACCAAAATACATTCTCTAAGTTTGCCAACGGCCGCCTTTAGCAAGGTATTATTTGCTGAAGGTATGTAAATACTACTGGAATTGGATAAGTCTTCCAAATGTGAAAGAAGAATCTTATCTTTTCTTCCAAAGCCTTGGGTAGTGTGTTATCAAGGGAGAACAAATGCTAGGCTCAGAATAAATGTACAGAAGATTTTCTGAACATATTTGTAGCTGAGTAAATTTTATTAAAAGAAGCTGTAGACAGGAAGGGCTAGGGGAGCAGTCCACCTGTGATGCAACACTCTGCTTGAGCGAGAGAGGAAGGAGGATGAGGGAAGCATCCCTGGCTACCACGTTGTCTCCCTGGGTTTGGCAGGGCCAACGTTAACTAATGGAGAAGTACTGTGTATGAGGAGAGAGTAGCCCTTCGGAGGGGACTTCTGCTCGGTGGCAGCTGGGGTACCTGCCATTCACTTATTCTATAAGGAGAGGCCTGCCAAGGGGAGTCTTGTGACCACCAGGCAACTGCAAGAAATGGGTGCCAAGAGTGCTGGGGAAGGAGACACAAAGATCCAGCAAAGGACCTAAGTCCCTTTGGTGGCCATGCCCTGCTCCATATGGGCATTCTGTAAACCCTTTAGAAAGGAACCAGCTCACCCCACCCATATGTCCCCATGGGCCACTGGCTGTCATTGGTGATGAGTAAGAACCGGAAACCAGTCTCTTCTTTCAACCACAGTGATGTGCACAGGCCAGGTTGGCATAAGAGAAATCTAGGCTCATAAAACAGAAAGTCTAAGAGCCATACACACCTGTGTAATGGTATCACTCTGTGGGCTCGGGCAATCTGAGGCCATTTCCCTTGGTTCTTACAGCCCAGCTAATCCCTGGCTCACCTTGGGGTACTCAGCGTGTTTGCAGGATACAAGCCCAGCTGCTGTGTCCTAGATGCAAAGCACTGTGACTCAGACAGCAGAGAAGTTGCCTTCCCCCATAGATGGGTACAAGTCCCAGTGTGAAACCAGGACCCAGGCTCTTGCCCTCTTGTACTTCTAACCCTCGGAGCATCAAAAGATAAATACTATCGTCAGCAGAGCAGCACTGATGCCAGAAGGGCTTGCAGCCCCTACACACTCCAGTCATTGTTTGCAACCCTCTAAAACTATGAATCCTTCAACTCTCACACTCTCCCTCTGGGTTAGATAATATTGTCTCAATTTCACAGAAACCAGAGCCAAAGAGTTTTAATCACCAGCTGCAGTCTATGCTGCTAACTCTGTGCTGTCAGCAAAAAGGAAGGAAAAGAGAAGGAGGGATGGGTGGCCCCCTCGCTGTGAGAACATGAGACAGAGTCCCTTGTCAGACAGCCACCTTTGCTTATGGGGACGGCTGAGAAATGGAGACTTCAGCTCTTTGGGCACTTGCAATATCTCCAGCTAAATTACCAGTCAGCTGGGAGTGAATCGCGCTCCATTCTTCCTGACAGGCTTGACAGCGTCATCCAGGATCTCTCATGGCAGGACTTACGCAGACATAACACATCATTCAAGACACAGTTCACCTTCACTGGGAAGACACTCCTACCTCCCCACCAGGCTGAGGTAAACACCCCCTGCCCAGGCTCTCTTAGGCTCCTAGGACCACTTCTATTCCATCTCCAATTATTTTTGATTACAAAACCCTTCTTAGACCCAGCTAGCCACAGATATGGTTTATTTTGCTACAAAACATTAAAAGAAAAGCAGAAAAAGATGCACAAAATTCCAAATATGGTTCCCTCTTTAAAAGTCATAAAGTACAGCAATGGTGCTATCTCTGGCACAGAGACAAATTGTGGCTAAGTATGTCCCTAGTCCTTGGACAGTGGACCAACAGGCACACAGTCGCCACAATCTCCACCGTTCCCTAATGTCTCACCCTCTTGCCCACATCACTTATTTCTACCATCTGCCTGGCCCCTGCAGGAACAGCAGTGGTGATCCCACTGGACCCGGGCTTCTTGGAGGGCAGAGTGTTTCATCAGTGTGTACCTTAAATGTAGCACATGGCAAACATACAGACGAGTTTGTGGAATGTGTAAAGACATCCACAGAAACATTCAGGATCAAACCGCACTGCAGCACTGGCTCGCAATCCACCTGTACCTTTTGCAGCCCTCATCTCCAAGAAATCTATATTTAATTGTGCTAGCAAAGTAGATCCTCTGAGCAACTTAGCACTGGAGATCCTGTCTGAACGTCAGAAATGCTGCCACTCAGCCCTGGTATGCACAGACCTATTAAAAGCCCAGCTGCCTCTGGAAGCTTCCTGGGCAGCTGCATTGTTCTCAGTTGCAGAGAACACGTCTAAGCCGGACCTCCGCCTGCCTCTCCCCCCTCCCCGTGCCCTGCTTCAGTTCTTTTTCTTTGTCCAGTCCCCCTGTTGTCCTCTCCGTCACATGGTTACTTACTTCTTTTTTTTTTTTTTTTTTTGGTCAGCACAAATCATATTGGTGGGGATGGGAAATAACAGCTCTCTCACCCATGTGAAAGTGCTTTGCCAGGGTCCCTGGGGAGAATCGTGTGCTGCTGCACAGCGCCAGAGGTCACGGTCACCTTGGCCTGGAGGTGGACTGTTTACCGACGTGAGATGAAGATAGCAGTCACATGACAGGGAAATGTTAATAGTGAGCACTTGGGCAGAGAGCTGGCCCCGGATCAGCTGGGCAGGGCGAACTCTACCCTCGCAGTGCTGCGGCACAAAGACCCAATGGCTGAGCCGCCCAGACAGATAAGAGGTCGCCAGACAAATGTCAGCCTCTAACTGAATGTTGCTCTGCGCCGGGCTTTGGGGCCTTCGAGGCCCTCTCCGTTTCCCTCGTCTCTCCCGCTCCTATTCAAGTAGAGGAAAGTTAGGCATTTGTTCGAAAGCCTTTATCCATCTGTGCACCTTTTCCCTATCTAGGGCAGGACAGAAAGCTTGTCCCTTGTGTCTCGCGGTCTGAGAGCACAATGCCAACCAGCGTCATTATCCGCCAGCCACGGATGGGAAAGTGGGATGCTGACCACTGGGCGTCAGTTAGCAGGATGGATGATGGGACTGGATCTGTGGAAGAAAAGGACAGGAAACAGTCGCTGCCTTGTTTATCACTGCGTGACAGATAACAGCACCGCTCAGCCTCTCTGCCCGATCTCGTTAAGAACTTAGTACCTGAAACTGGAGCCTGCGCATCCTAAGGCCCCGGATGAACCCAGCCTATGAGAGCTGTCTCTCAAGAGAGCCGCTCCTTCTTGCATTCCTCGTATTGCTTTTCCAGTGTGGGGGTCGGCATTGGCTAGAAAGGGGATCTTGCTCTCCAGGGAGTTATATTCGACCCATGCTCTCATCAAGAGCAAACCTCCCCACACCGTCGCTCTCACACAGTCTGCCTCCCCCTTTCTGTCACTCCCTCAGTTTCAGCTGCCTTCCTCTTGGGGCTCTTTTGGTGAGAAGCAAAAATTACATTGTCTTCATTCATCAGCCAGATCTAAAAAAAAAAAAAAATTGTCTTGCTCCTGGATCAGTCAACTGGCTTCAGTATCTCTTTGGGTTTTTCTTCTGCCTAACATTTGTCTAGATAAACCTACCCTCCCAGAAGCTCTGCCCTGCTGGTCCTGCTCTGAAATCTGTTAATATTACGTCAAGGTAAAAGAGCAAGAAAACCTTCGTTCTGAATGCCATTTAAATGGTCACTAAATCACAGTGGAATATCTGGCCACACAGGAAAAGAGAATTTTTAAGATGCAGGTTTGTGTTTCCTGCTGCAAAGGTGGGGTGAAAGGCAAACCCGCTGGATCCCTCAAGCCTGAGGACAGAGAGCGCTGCGGAGTCACAGCTACGCACGGTCCCTTTTCTCCCACAGGCCGCCGCCAGGAAGGATGGCGTGTAGCTCGGGTGTAGATCTTGGGGAGATGCAGAAGCTAGAGCATTTCTGGTTTCTAGTTCCTGCCTTCCAACTGGGGAACAATCCAAAAGTTTCCCTGCAGGATACCTGGGTGATCTGGGAGGCTGGTGAGGGAGAAGGTGGGATTCGCGGGTCTGGATCGTGTACGTCGGGTTCTCCTTTTTTCTCCACTGCGTGGCGGGAACTGGACACTGAGGAGGTGCTGGTGAGTCCACCTCGGACACTCCTGGGGGAGAAGAGCAGCGCGGGGCAGGCTCGGGTCACCTGGCCTGCTCCGGAGAGGGCGGGGGCGGCTGGAAGGTGAGCCTGTGAGTGTGGGTTTTCTGAAGCTGGAGAGCCCCATGAGGAGAGGAAGCGTAAGCACGAACGGTAGCCATCCGGGCACACTGCTTATTCGGTTCATGCGGTGGATTAGCCCCTTTTCGACAGAGGGTAAACACAACCAATACCAAGAGTAAAGACAAGTTTATTTCTTGTAGACGGAAAGGAGAAAACGAGATAATCCCCAAAGCAATGTCTTTCCCCAGAAAAAAAGGCAGTGAGCTTTTCTCTGAGAAGCTCAGGACACATATTTACACAGCCCACCTCCCTCCGCCCACCTCGTCGCCTCCGCCGTCCCTCACAACGCTCCAGTCTCTCAGCTCCCTCCCTGTTCCGAGGACATGGCAAGCTTGCACCTGCTCCACCAACTCTTCTATCTTCCTGGGCTGCTTTCCCCCAAAATACTCTGCACAGCGAGTTTCCTTCCTACCCAGGCTCAGCCCGAATGCCACCTCCTGAGAGCAGCCTCCCAAATCCCATCACATCCCTCAGTCCGGCTTTCCGATGACTGCACCTCCTGAGACTTAATATCTTCTCATCCATTTGGTCAAGCACGTTCTTTCTCCCGGGGAGAGAAGGTGAGCCCTACTGTGTACAGGTACACAGACTGGATCTAACAAGCCTGGACCGCCTTCGGGCAGCCAGCGGTCCACAGATGAATCCAGGGCACCTCACTGCCCTCTTAGACAAAAGTTGGTATCAGAAATCAGATGTCAGGGGCCGGGGATATAGCTCAGTGGTTCCGGGCGCCTGTCTTGCAAATGCAAGGACCCGGATTCATTCAGGTAACCACATAACAATACTGGGCGTGGAGACTCACCCCAGCAGCAACCAGTACCACATACCACAGTGCCAGGCGTGTTGGCTCACTTCTGTAGTCCCAACACTCGGGAGGCAGAGGCAGGAGGATTGCTGTGATGTGAGTTAGAGGCTGAGCTCAGGGCCAGCCTGAACCACAAAGCGAGACCCTGTCTCAAAAAAACTAAAAAAACGAAAGAAATCAGATGTCAGCCCTGAGCTCTGCCCTGTGACTCAGCCAGTGGGGAGTGAGGAAGCTGAGTCGTGAACACAGGGCTCTTCCTTCTTGGGAGAGGCAGCAGTGCTCCAAAGAGCGGCGGGCAGAGCCCGCCTGGGCTGAGCACCCAGCCGTTGTGGCCTGTTCGCCGGACTTGGACTAGATCCTATCCTAAGCCACCTCTTGACATTTCCCAAGTCAGACTATCACCCAAGCTTTGAGAGGCAATATTATTGCCTAGCTCAGGAATTACCATACAGCTAGTGCTCAGGGGATGAAATTAGATTTCCCTTTTCAGAACAAAGACAAAACATATTCATTCCTCCAGCCCATCCTGGGAGCGGTCTCCTCGGGAGGCTCATTTCCGTGCCAGGCATTCCAAGCCCATGGGCTCTCCAGCCTGCTCCAGCAGTTCCTGGCAAAGTGCAACAGAGCTCTCAGCTTTGAAATGTAATTGGCTACCCACAGCCATGAAACCCTTCTCCATGGCAGGAGAGAAAATGGGAAGAAGAAAGAGCTGGGGGGAGGGGGAGGGCCGTTCTCACGGAAGCAGCTGAGACGAGTCCATCTCATCTTTTGACATGAGGCCTCTGGGAAGGCCGATTTTTTTTTTTTTCTTTTTTCAGAACCAGCCCAACAAGCTCTGGTTTGAAAGGGAAAGATCCATAAATGCAGTTTTTCTGTCAGTAATGAGAAAATGGAAATCAGAGGCAAAACCAGGAAATTCATTCCTCCAGCGTCCTGGTAATCTGTGGAATAATTGTGCTGGTCTCTCCAACCCTGGAGTGGACAGTGATCGTCCTGGGTTTTTGTATGAGGGTCAGGTGGGTTCATGATTTTTTTAATTGGACTCATTTCTAAAGCAACGTGCTTGTCACAGTGCCTTAATCCCTTTTCTGTCCCCACCAGCTCTGCTTTCTCCCTCAAACAAATGCATCTACTTGCTGAGAAATTAGCTTCTCTCCTAGGCACACAGGTTTCTGATCATATGACTCATCCTCTCTGGGCGGACCTGCATTTCTCTTGTAATTTCCTGAAGAAGAAAAGGAGAGAGGGAACCTAGCTGCTTGCTTCCGCTTATTTTCTGTATTGATATCTTAGGCTTCAACTCTAGAATTTGATGGGAGGAAAACAGCTCTGAACCAGCATCACTTCTTTCAGACAGTAGTGAATGTCCATCCAGCACTCTCGTTCCATTGGTTTGTCTGGTGGGACACACGAGAAGGGATAGACTCTTTGACAATTTTAAGAGTTTTCTGGGCAAAACGGTACCTATTGAGAGAATCTAAGAGTTCAAATCTCAGTGATGATTAACAGATTAGAAAACTATGCCATGATGGCAGAATATTGTTTGGTCCAGATTTTGAGTCCCCCAGTGACCACAAGGGAACCGAGATCGATGTAAGGCACATGAGGGTCTTTATTATAAGCTTAAGCAAGGACTCTCAACCGTCACCAACATAGTGAATCAGAATTGAGAGCACCAATCTCTAATTTGGCAAGGTTTTTATTGAGGTTACCATAAGGTTGAGGGAGTGTTCAGCTTGATGGTTTACACGATTGGTTGACATCTGGCAAGCATTGGGTGTTTAAACCTGATTGGCTGGACCCATCAGGTCAAACCTCTAAAGGTTGTTTAAACTATCATAAAGGACATCTTGACCTTGTACTTAGTGGTTGGCTTTTGCTAGGGGGATATTGCTAATTACCCTTAAGGGTGGGTGGCCAAGGTAACTGAGCTCATGACCCGATCATGTGGCCCTTCCCAGATTAAGCTCGTGATCCTGAGCTCATGACCCAGCCACCTTATTTTAAGATGGAACCAGTTCTCTAAAATGGAGTCATTTAGGTCTTTCAACAGCTTATCTCATTGGTTCACCTTGCCCTAGGGTTCCTGGAACTGTAGCCTATAACCTGATTATTTGGCCCTTTCTGGAACAGATGCTTACTTTTAATTACTTTATTCTAAGATGGGATCAGTTTCTCAAAAATGGGGTCGCTTGGGTCTTTCATTATAAATTATTACCTTTCCTTTAAGATGTTTAAAACAAAGAAGGAGGTCTCAGAAATAACACAAATTAATAGATCAAAATAAAGGAGAGTGCCATTTTTCAAGTGTGCTCAGAGGTGTGAAGAGTGATAGAAGCCATCAGTTAAATAAAGCAGTTTTGGGCCAGGGATTTAGCTCAGTGGTTCTGGCGCCTGCCTTACAAGGTCAAGGGCCCAGGTTCAATCCCCCATAACCACTTACAGTACTGGACGTGAAGACTTGTCCATCAGCGCTCAGTACCACATACCACAGTGCCAGGCATGATGGTTCACTCCTATAACCCCAGCACTTGGGAGGCAGAGGCAGGAGGATTGTGAGTTCAAGGCTGAGCTCAGGGCCAGCCTGGACTACAAAAAGTGAAACCTTGTCTCAAAAATAAATAAATAAATAAAGCAGTGCTGGTGATTTGGCAGACACAAAACCCACCATACAGTCTCGGGGAGGGAAAGGGGTCTTATTTTACTTCTAGATTCTGACTACTGGTTTTGTCCCAACCGGAAAGGAGCTCAGCTGGAGTCCAGCTTCAGGCCCAGCATCATCAGCCTTCCTGGTGTGAATGAAGTGGGAGTGGGGACAAAGAAAGAGGAAACTGGGAAGGGGAAGGGTTGGAGGAGAAGTGAGGAAGATCTTTATTCTATATTTATCCATTGCTTTGAAAAACACTTGTTGTTCACCTACTGGGTGCCAGCTCATCCTAGGTGTCAGAGAGACAATAGTGAGTTGCCCCCCTCCAGCTCTGCCAGAGTTTATGGAGATGATTTTAACCATATAAACAAACCCATAAATGTAGGATGAGTGCTGCTGGCCATGTGCAGGGCCATGGACCTGCGTGCAGCTGCCCTGAGGCACTGGGCAGGTCAGGGCAAACACTCCCAAGGTTGGAGTGCTTCTCTACACCAAGATCTGGCATAGGATTTTGCAAGCATCATCATCTTGCTCCAAAGGGGCAGATGCCACCAGAATCTCCGCACAGGTGACTACTTTAGTCTCAGAGAGGTGGCACCTCACTCTCAGAGACAGGTCACAGGGCTGGTGAGGTAGGAGGACCCAGGCTAGAGCCACGTGGCCCCACCTCCAGAGCCCACCTTCCTGCCAATGGTTCATGGCACCTGCAGCCTGGGTCGGCCTGCCTCTCTTCACCTGTCTACTCTCACCTCCTCCCCTCTTTTTTTTTTTAATTATCTTTATTGGTACATTAAATATACACATCATGATTGCACTCCATAATGAGGATTTGTACCAGTATAAGACACAACTTAATTCTCATTTTTTCCCATAGCCCCACCCACCCTACCATCCCCCCCCATATATATAAAATTTGTTTCCTTACTTTTTTGTTACAATCTCAACATTCACCTCCTCCCCTCTTAGGTAAATTCGATGCACACTTTGTTATTCACACACACACACACACACACACACACCATACTTTTCCACACACTCTCACAAATACTGTCTCCTGTACTTTCTTATTCTTTTTGCTATCTCAGTCACAAATTCTTAAACATACTTAGTCACTATACACTATTACACATTCACACACACACGCACACACACACGCACACACATACACACACCACTTTCGGTCCTTCTGTTCCCAAATGTCAAGTTGATCCTCGGCCGGTTTTAAGCTTTACCACTTCTTCCCTCCTCAGTCAAAATGCTCCTTCAGGTCCAGTGTGATCCAGGATGCACACAGAGTGAGAGGTGGGAGTCTCAAGGAGATATGGACAGATGGCCTGAAGGAAAGGCCATTTCACCTGGACTTGGCTCATTAACAGGCATTTGGACACCCAGTAAACGAATATGGCCTTTCAGATAAATAAAGCTGTCCATCGAATGCCATTTGGGCAGTGCAGTCGCTGGGCTCTGGATGCTCCGCACAACCCTCCCCTCCAGAATCCCTGTCTCAGCTACCTCTCCTCTGGGATTCCCATGGGGCAGAACCTCGGCCAAACAATACAGCATATAAGCCACAAGAGCAAACAGCACCCCAGCACTCACCCACTCCTGTATCCAAACTGCTGCCAGCTCCCCCTAATTATACCCCGAGGCTGCCCACTTCTCTGACCATCCTTGCTGCCATTGCCCTCTGCCTAGAAGCTGCCACCTCCTTCTGCACCACTGTGCAAGTTTCTAACACATTTCCTACACCCATGGGCTCTACACATCACCCCATCTGCTGTCGAAGGACATCCAGCTTGGCCTTGGGCTCTGCAGATCAGACATGAGGCTTCCTGTGTAAAGCTCCTCCCTGGGGCTCAGCAGTAATATGCTTCCCTGACAACCTCCTGCCTTTCCCAGACTAGGTCAGATCCCTGTTTTATGCCTCACAAAACATAATTCTTTTCTTTCCTGACACTCAGCAGAGTTTGCTCTTAAACACTACGTTTGTGATTACTTGGTTTGACTTGCGTTGCTCCCAGCGGGTGGGTCCTGCCCCCACCCTCCCCTGGTTACCTGAGTGGCAGGCCTGCCCTGGAGGCTTGCTGAGAGCACTGGAAGTTGCAAAGCAGCAGAAGCTCCTGCCCAGGGAGCCCTGCAGGCTGCAGGTGGGCGGGGAGCACAGACTCTGGGACTCCTTGGCTGTGCTGAGAGATGCAAAAGGATGATGCAGCGTACAGTCTGCCTGGGATAAGTGAGCTATAGCCCCGCTTGTTCCCTGAACAACAGCCAACTCACTTTACGATCAGCTCGCTGCAAGGTTCTCTCTCTCTGCAGCAGGTTTGAGCTGTTGGTGAAGTAAGCTGGTGGAGGGAAGGTGAAACGTCTGTGAAATACTCACATCTACCTCAAAAGCCTGCCACCCACAGCTGAGCAGCAACTCGTAGATGTGACTGTTCATGGATCAGCAGGGGCCTCAGAAGCAGGCAGTGTGGTCAGCACCTTCCCTGAGTTATAGGAAACCCGAGAAGTGGCTGGAAAAGACAGCTTAGAGCCCGGTGCTCCTTCTACAGACTGGCGTTGAGAGGAAAGAACTGCACAAAGCTGACGGCGTTTCTGCAGCTGCCTGAGAGGCAGAATGATGGTTTTCCATATTTAAAAAAAGAGAACCTCGGTCTTTATTTCTGGCTTCCCTTAAAGAACTAGATTCCATGCTCACATGGCATCACCAGCCTAGAGTGGGTGGTACAGCCATTTTCTTTTTTAAAAAAATTCTTAAAATATGTTAATTGACATAATTATGCGCACTTATGTTGTACGTGTAGCATTTCGATGCAATGCACAGATCAAGGTAACTGGCATATTTACCACTGAAAACGGTTATCATTTCTTTGTGTTGAGAATATTCCAGTCCTTCTTCTATTAGCTATTTTGAAACATACAGTTAGTTGTCACCAACCATAGTTGTCCTCTTGTGTTATGGAACAGTAGAATTATTACAGCTTTCCAACTGTTCCATTGTACTTTTTTACCATCTTTCCTCTACCCTCCCTCCTTTTTTTTTAATTGAAATCTTTATTGGTACATTACATATACGCATCATGATTGCACTCCATAATGGGGATTTGTACCAGTATAAGAAACAACTTAATTCTCATTTTTTACCATAGCCCTACCCATCCTACAACCCCGAATATACATAAAATTGTTTTCCTTTCTTCTTTGTTATAATCTCATTATTTTTCCCCCTTCACCCTATTTCGCTTTGAGTATTTTCTATTTCACAATATATAACATACAACTCTAGGACTCATTTACATCTTTATTTTCTCATACCAGAGAAAACAAGTGATATTTACCTATCTGTGACCTGTCTATTTCACTTATGAGGATATCTTCAAGGTATGTCCATTTAAGGATAAATGATTCAAACTTATCATTTTTTATGGCAGAGTAATACTCCATTCTGTAGAAGAACCACAGCTTTTTTATCCAGTCTCCAGCTGATAGGCATTTGGGTTGTTTCCAAGATATAGCAATCACAAACTTAGCTGCTATAAATATGGATGTACATATGTCACTGTGATATGAGTCTTTTAATTCTTTTGTGTATATACCTAGCAGGGTGATGGCCAGGGCAAATGGGACCTCCAGTTCTAGTTTTTTGAGGACTCTCCACACTGATCTCCACAGGGGTTGTACGAGTCTACAGTCCCACCAACAGAGGAGAAGGGTTCCTTCTTCTCCACAGCCTCGCCAACATTTGCTGCTGGCTGATTCTGAATTGGCAGCCATTCTATGTGGAATGAGATGAAATCTCAGTGTTGTTTTCATCTGCATCTCTTGAATGACTAATGATGTTGAGCATTTCTTCATATGCTTCTTAGCTGCTTTTACTTCTTCCTCTGAAAAGTATCTGTTCATTTCAGATGCCCATTTCCACCCTCCCTCCTTGCTCCCCTCCCAGCCTTTGATAGCCACTACTCTATGCTCTACTTCTATTTGGTCAACTTTTTAAGTATTCATATATGAGTGAGAACATGTAGTATTTGTCTTTCTGTGCCTGACATTTCCTGTTGCATGATGTCTTCCAGGCTTATCTGCATTATTGCAAATGACAGACTTTCATTCTTTTTATGACTGAATAACACTTTATTATGCATAGATAGACACCTCCTTTTCTTTTTTAATTCAAGTATTTATTGGTACATTATATATACACATCATTATCACATTCAACATTGAGAATTTGTACCGGTATATACAACCGGTATATACTTAATTCTCATTTTTTTCCCATTCTCTTACAACCTCCCATGCGCTATACACATAAGCTTTGTCTCCTTTTTTTTTTATTACCATAACATTATTCTTCCCTCGTTCCTTACCCATACACCCCATTTCCTTTTAAATATCTTCTATTTCACATTATCTACTATAGATTCTAGAACTCATTTACATCTTCATTTTCTCATACCAGAGAGAAAGATATAATATTTATACATCTGTGACCTATTTATTTCACTTATGAGGATGTCTGAAGGTACATCCAGTTGAGTATAAATGACTCTGTCTTACCATTTTTTATGGCTATTCTATAAAAGAATCACATCTTCTTTATCCTGTCTCCAGTTGATGGACATTTGGTCGTTTCCAATATTTAGCTATCACAAACTGAGCTGCTATAAACATGGGTGCGCATAAGTCACTGTGATATGAATCTTTTAATTCTTTTGTGTATATTCCTAGCAGAGGAATAGCAGGGTCAAATGGGACCTCTGAACCTGGTTTTTTGAGGAATCTCCAAATTGATCTCCACAGTTTTTGTATGAGTCTAAATTCCCACAAACAGTGGAGAAGGATTCCTTTTTCTCTGCAGCCTTGCCAACATTTGTTGCTGGCTAATTTTGAGACAGCAGCCATTCTTTGTGGAGTAAGATAAAATATCAGTGTTGTTTTCATCTGCATCTCTTGAATGACCAGTGATGTTGAGCATTTCTTCATATGCTTCTTAGCTGCTTTTACTCTTCCTCTGCAAAGTGTCTGTTCATTTCAGATGCCCATTTTTTAATTAGGCCTATAAATTTGGGTGGGCTGATTTGTTTAAACTCCTTATATATTTTAGATAGTAGCCCTTTGTCTGAGAAACAGCTGGTAAAGATTCTTTCCCATATTGTTGAACCCCTCCCTTTCTTTGTTCATCTGTCTGTTGATGGACACTGTGTTAGTCAGCTTTCCATTACTATAACCAACGGCCTCAGAAAAGGTTGATTTAGTTCACAGTTTTGGAGGTTTCAGTCCCCAGTCAGCTGGGCCTGTTATTTTGGGTCTGTACTGATGCAGCACACCAGAAGGGGGAGCACATGATGAGGCAGAATCATTCACCTCATGACCAAGAGGCAAAGGCCAAGGTGAAGAACTGTGGTCTCACAAACCCTTCAGGATATGTTCCAAATGACCTAAAGACCTCCAACTAGATCCCACTACCTCCCAAGGCACAATCTGAGCACCAAATAATCTGAGTTTACAAACAGATCCAACTTACAAACAATTCTCCCAAAACAGAACTCGCTTGTAAGTCAGAAACTGATAAATTTATCAGAGTTCAACTGAGGAAGAGGCCACTAGGTAGTGTGGAATAAATTTTGTGTCCTGGGTTATATGGGGTTTTTGTTGGCAGTGCTGGCAAATAAACCCAGGAGCTTTGCACTGAGCTACATCTTCAGCCTTTTTACTGCTCCTATTGTCACTGAGTTGTTAAATTGCCTGAGCCTAGGTTACCAGGATGTTGGGATTATAGACAGGCTGCACCACAACTGGCTGGAGTGAGAGATTCTAAACTGGAATTTGGCATTGCCTACTGTGGGACAAAGAAGGTCTGAACCAGAGAATGGGGAGCCTGTGGGGACATGAGCCAGTCAGTGATTGGGAAACCAAGCTGAGTTTCAAAAGGAAGGTAATGATGGAAAATCCAGGGCCCTTCTGGGTCTGCTGCCACATCACTCTGCTTCCTGGGGAAGCCTGGCCCCTCCATTCCTAGCTACAGTTTCCCTCCCCGCAGGAAAAACTGAGTACAGAACAGAAGGCAGCTAAGGCCCAGGAGCACTTGCTGGCATTCTTGTGTCTTGCTCCAGTAGTGGTAGGCTCAGGGAATGATGGCTGTTGTTCCCTTCCCCCACGATTCTCCTGTTTGTATGTCTTTTTGTCAACACAGAACCTAAGCCATATAGAGGAAGGAGTTCTGGACAACACAATTCCAGACCAGCCCCATCCACAGAGGACAGACCACCCTGATCAAAGTACTTACCCCCTCTGAGCCTCTATTTCTTCATTTGTGAGCTTTGGTGTGTGGCGGGCTAGTCCAGAAATCAGTCTGTGACAGGCATTCAATTATTCTTTATTAACCTGTACCAGAAATGGTGTTACTCCTGGCAGTGCCTTTAAGAATTTCCTTCCCCAGTGCCCATGACAGTAACCTCAAAGGACAGTCATGACTAAATTTAAGTCTGGAGTTTTAAACAACATGAAGTAACACCTCATGGGAGTGTTCTGCCTTCAGTGCTTTGGCCATTTTATAAAGAGAAAAAAGAAAAAATATTTCTTTGGTTGAAGGATCCATATGGAGACTTTTCTCGACTTCCTACTAGGCCTGTTTTGGGGGTCAGATGTTACACCAGTGAGACAGGTGGTCGGAGGTAATAACTTTTTAGGCATAGGGCTGGTTACCACCTGCAGCCTGGGGAAAGACTCTGCTTCCTGGGGAAGCCTGGCCCCTCTGTTCCTAGCTACCATTTCCCTCCCCACAGGAAGCAAACTAATGAATGCCTCACCAGGAAGCAGTGCCTATGCCAGGGCTTCTCTGAGGACCGCAGAGCTGGCCCCTTAAGGCTGATGAGTTATCTGCCATGGCAGGGCATGCTGGGGGCAGAGAAGAGGAAGGGACTTTCTGGGTGCCTGGGAGAGGTAGAGAATGCAGTCGGGATGCCATGGCAAGGCTGCACACACCAAAATGGACTTGTATCATTTGAAGGTGATATTCAAGGGAAATAGAACAAAACAAAACAAACAGAAAAACCGTAGGTTTCTCTGGGCAACTCATGGTCCCTGAAGGTTGGTCCAACGAGAACTGGGCAGAGTGGGCTGAAGTTTAGTGGATGGGACCCACCTCCTTGGAGATAGTGAAACTGAGGCTAGGAGAGGAGACAAGCACAGTGTCACTTAGTTTGTCAGCAACAGCACTTGCAAACAGGTCAAGACTTTATTCATTCAGGTAACATATGCTGAGTTCCTATTGCATACCAGATGCTACTATATGTGCTAGGAGTAAAGCTTAGAATAAATTTTGGGTTAATTGGTGTTATGGGAAATTGACAACCAGTCTATTCTAAAAATACAGTCAGCTCTCTATAACTGCCACTGCTGTATCCATGGATTAAAAAAAAATAGGGAAAATGTTCCAGAAAATTCATAAAAACAATACTTGAACTTATCACACTCTGAATAGTATATGGACTTCATGTGAAGAAAGAAATATGTAAGCATTAGATGAGATACAGTAACACCTTAAGTTCATGAACACTTCTGTTCACAAATAATTTGGTTCAACACAAGAAATGTTCAGCCAAGTTTCTCTTCCACTGGCAAACTTTACATGGAGTGAAGAGCTCCACTACCGCCATCTTCCTCCCTGAAATACAAAGGCAATCATCTTCCTGACTCTGACACATGGTCGTGTCTTCCTCTGGTTGAGCTCGTAGTCACAGATAGACTTGGGCATGCTTTCTCTATAGATTTATTGCATGCTTTCTAGTATATGTGGTCCTGTATAGTATTCTTCAATCCAGCAGGGATCCAAAGAAATTACATTCAAGGAATAACATGAACAAAGCCAGATCATCTGCCACGTGGAAACCAATGCAAAAGCCCGGGTCTCAGGTCAACTGTTGATGGAATGGCTGCCCATGGTGTTTGCCCCCACCACTGAGAGTTATCTTTCTGACAACCAGCTGCCTGAAAGCTGCCTTCTTCTGATGAACAGTACCCCAGCACACCCTCCAGCCTTGGTGGACAATATGGATACTAGGTATGATTTTATAAAAGTCAAATTCCTTGCTCCCAACATGACTCCTGTTCTGTAGCCCATGGGCCAGCAAGTGACCTGCAACTTCAAGAAGCTGTACACTGAGGTGCTCCCCACCAGCTGTTTTAATGTCCCTGAAGAGATGTCCTTGACGCTGAAAGAGTTCTCTAAGAAACATTTCCATGTCCTCCACTGCATCAAGCTCATTGACAAAACCTGGGAAGATGTTACATACTGGATCTTAAACTCAGTCTGGAGGAAACTGTGGCCAGAATATGTCCCTGAACTTGACATTGAGGGGCCTGATGCCCAGATAATCAAGGAGATTGTGTCCCTGGGGAAGAGTATGTTCTGGATATTGACAGTTCAGACACAGAGGAGTATTGAGGACCATGAACAGGAGCTGACAATGGAAGAACTTGCTACTCTCTAGAGTGAGTAGCACGAGGTGCCTGTTGAGCATTCCACTAAGAAAGAGGAAGACAGGGAGGAGGTTCACAATGATGTGAGAAAATCTGCGATTAAAGAATGCAATGAGTGACTTCACAGGATTTCCATGCTGTAATGAACAGCATGTTGAATCTGATGAATGATAACGTGGTCTCTCATTTCTGGAGGGTAATACAGCACGGAATGAACAAGTGACATTAGACAGATTTCATCGAAATCATTGATTTTGCACTGAGACAAAGAATAGAGGAGACCCTTGGAGGAGATCTCTCTGATGACATATGGAGGGGCATCCCAAAACAGTCCTCTGTTCTAGAAGTTGCTTCAAACAAGGTTAGTGTTCCCTTCTTTATGCCATCCTGTTCTTCATTTTGTATTTTTTGTCGTTTGACAAATACATGTGGTTCAGAACTGACTAACTTTATTTACGTTGAACTTTAGGAGAAAATCTGATTCAGTTTGCAGCCAGAATCAGGGAATGAATTAGATTTATGAACTGAGGAACCACTGTACTCAGGAGGGTTGCATATATTATATGTACATATTACCATATCATTTTATATAAAAGCTTTGTGCATCTGAGGATTTAGGGATCTGTGGGAAATGTTAGAATCAATTTCAGATCCTGGAATCTATCCTTTGGGTAAAAGGGGTTGAGAAGGTGGGATGGAAAGACCAGCCTTCCTCTGCACATTCTGCCTGGGCCTCCACAAGGTCTCAGCAATGGACACTACTCTCAGTGCCGATGCATAAACGTAGGCCCAGGCTCAGCCACTTGCCAAGAGCATACAGGTAATCCATCTGAACTCGGGGCCCTTGAGGGACCTTCATTGTTCTGCTGCATGTCTGCCTTCACACATGAATGGAGTGACCAACCTAGAACCTGGGTGCTACAGCTGAATCCCTGGGAGCTCTTAGAGAAGCAAAGTCAGAGCACTGGAAGCAAAGGAGCCCACAGCAGCAAGTCCCACTTATCATCAGAGTCACGAGAAGTGTAGTGAGACACTAGACCCGCTCTGTGGTCAAAACGATCTATGTCTAAAGAAGAGTCCCTTGGCCTCTCTGAGCTTCATTTTTCCTGTCTATACAATGGAGATAATGGGAGACTAACATTACCAATGTCCAGGCAGAAGCTTGGTCCCAAGCTGACTCAGAGTAAGGCACTCATGAGGCAGTTTCACAACGTGCCATGAAATAGAGAGGAGTTATGGGCCGTGCCTGCTCTGGCCCACTGTGTGTCCCATGTGTGTCCCCTGTTCTTTCTGGGATCCAGAGTTCAAGCATAGCCTTCACTTACTTTCTTCTGGAATATAAATCCTTTATTAGTATTTATATTGCTGAGGTACTAATGAAAAGAAAAAGATCTGTAACTGTTCAGTAGAGACACAATTGCCCTTATGATGTATTTCCAGTATGAGTTTGATTAAATCGACAGAGTTAGAACCCATGGATACAAAGAACTAACTGTATATTACTATATCAGGGCATGAAAATACAACTCATTTCTTTTTAATGCTGCATAGTATTCCCTTGTATGGTACTTGCTCCTTATTAATGGACATGTACAGATATTCCAACTATGTGCTAAGTCAAACAAGGCAGCAATAAGTTTCTTGATACGCACATTCCTTTACACATAAATCTCTGCATGATTTTCTGAGTGTGCTAAAGGACTACAAAGGCTTAAAGTGACAGATTCTTGAGCCTTCTCAAAGGCATTCTGATTCCATTGACCTGGGATAATGCCCAGGAATTTAAATTGAGGAAAGCGCTCAAATCTCTTGGTCCTTATTAGAGAGAAGCGTGTTTTCTGGTGCAGTTGAGTGACTGATGCCAGGCCCTTCACTGCCAAGTCTATCCGTGCATAAGTGTCAGGGTCTTTGATTCAGATGTGTGACAGTAGACTCTGACATGTGGGCCAGATTGAAACTAACAGAAATTTTTGGGTTGTGCAAATCAGAAACTGGGTGATCTCATGACCATAAGTTCCAAGTTCGCAAGAACAAGGGTTTATTGTTAGTTTACATGGAGTTTTGAGCTACCTAGGAGAGAGAGACTCCAGCAGGGAAAAGACAAAAGACAGACCCCGGGATACAGCTAATCATATCTTCACATGTTCTGATCTGTGGAAGGCTAAGATTTTAGCACAATGATCAGGTTGGGCTACATAGCCAACATCACTGTTATAGAGGCAGAGCCACTTTCTGCTATATTGTCCATGCTTTCAAGTTTATTTTCAATAAGATCAAGGTCAGAGCCATTAACTGTAGGGTCCTGTTGGGCCTATTTTTAGGATAAGCAAAACAAACCCACCATGAAAAGTGGGCATCCTTCATTCTGTCAGGTATAGGGTCACAGTCAAGTGGGCATCTGTCACCCTCTCAGGGTCAGAGTCGAGAGAGGGCTTTGCACATCCATGACTTGTTCCTTGTATGCCTGCTTGGTCCTGTCCATGAGACAATGGTTGCTAATCAAATGTCCATATATCATGGCTGATCATTACCATTCTCAACATCATGTATTTTTATTGTTTTTAATATGCAAAGAACACACGTGAGGCCAGTAACAGTAGCTGCCTCTGGGGAGAAGTACTGGGCATGTGAGAATTCGAGTAAGGAGGAAACTTTGTAATGATGAACGTGTTACCTTTTAAACAAACTACTGTCAAGGATAAATGATGGTGTAATAGCCATGTCTAGTACATTAACCAACTGTGCAAGATTGAGCAAGTCACTCATTCCCTCTGAGCCTCGGTCAGGTTCCGTGACAGCACGGGAGAGTCCCGGTTAAGGATGGTGAATGGGTGACTGGGGCACTTGATAGAGCTCCCAGAAATCCTTGCAAGCAGCAGCATGAAGCAGAGAGGTGCAGCTGAGGATTTTACAAAAGAGCAGAAGTAAAACAAGGGTCACCCTGCACTCGGGGCTGTGCACAAGGCAAGGCCAGGGATAGGCTTCTCTACAGAGCCGTGGGCCTGGCCTCAGCTCCCTAGGGAGGGCTCTGCCTGGGCCTGGGCCTGATATGATATGATATTCCCTAGCTTGTTTCCTACCCACCACCCCAAAGCCCGGGGTGGCACTGGGTGAGAAGCTTGCTGCAGGTGGGACTGGAGCTTGGCCCTCTGTCCATGACCAGCCAGGCCAAGCGAAGCTGCCTCCCTGTCCACACAGACTTCCCCACTGGCCTCTCCACAGAAGCAGCAGCAGCACCTCACAAGAGGATGAGAGCTTTATTAACTGAGGTTCAGTGGAGAGGTAGAAAATGGACCAGGAGTCCTTGGCAAATTATCTTAACTGTGAGGGAAAACTCCGGAACAATTCTGAGACAAAGTTAGTGGCCACATTTCCCCTGGAAACCCCAAAGCTCAAATGGTTTTTGCAAAATAAATAAATAAAAATTCAAAAGCTGGGATTCCAAGGGCCTGATCTGGCATGTCGATGTCTTCTCCAACTCAGACAAATGAGGGACAAAAGTCTTAGCACTTTTGAACTGTTGAAGGATTTGATGATCCTGCACCAAACTACACACTTGGTGGCAGTAGGTATGACTTGACCCTGGCAGCCTCTTCTCTGCCAGCCAAGCTCTCCATGTGCCACAGGCCCCCTAGGGTACCACACACAGCCACATCCTCATGCCTTGGAACTGATCATGCCGAGTCTTCAGAAGCATTCAAAAGAAAGCCAGAGCCTGGCTCTCAAGGGCATTTCTGCCACATGGTTTGTCCCCATATTGCTGCTTTCCTTCATTAACTGGGGGCAAAATCTACTCCCCAAGCACATCCTGGCTCTCAGTGCACGGCTGCTATGCTTCAGGGCTGTATGATTTAAGGAAAGAGATCACCCCTGAGCCTCGGTGTCTACAGCACCTACACAGCATGGCACTGTCCTGCAGATATTGCTGATGTTAAGTTTTGCATCTCAGGGTTTCACGGTCTGACTGGATTTCTATCACATGGTGTCAGTGGAGGCCCTGGGATAGCTGGAAAGTCAGGAATAGTGTGGCTTGTGTGGCTGGCAGCTGGCCTGCTGCTGGCTGGAAGTTCGGCCAGAGCTGGGAGCTAAGAGCTTTGGTTCCCTTCACATGCTTCTGCATAGAGCTGTTTCCTCTTCCTCACGGTGTGACAACAAGGGCATTCAACAGTGAGAGCAGAAACTCCATCTCTCCTCAGGCCTGGCCTCAGAAAGTACCAGAGTCTCTTCTAATATATCTTGTTGACTGTAGCAGGTGGGTAACCCAGCCCCACAGCCTTAACAGGAGGACTGTATCTCCTGACAGCACATAGAAAAATGCTAAGATTTGAATTCGGGCTGGAACGTGTCCCTCAGTGGTTTGCTGTGGAAAGCTCGGCCCCCCAGTACGGTGGTGCTGAGGTATAACCTTAAAGAGGTGGGGCCGGGACAAAGTGGCGATGTCATGGGGTCCGTGCCCTCACGAAGAGACTAATGCTGGTCTCTGCAGGGAGTTCATTCTCATGAAGGCCTGTAGTCATAAAGCAAGGCCATCCAGTGTGCTTGGCTCCTTCAGGACATGGCCAGGTCCCTTCCATTTCTCTGTCATGTTGTGAGGCAACCAGGAGGCCCTCACAGGATGCTCTAGCCATGTTGTTGATATCCTCTAGCCCCCAGAATCCAATCAAATGTACCTCTTCATAAACTAATAGATTCTGCTATTGTGTTACAGCAACACAAGATGGACTAATATACAAAGTCTCTTCACAAAATAAAAATAGGAGACAATTTTGCAACCACCCTAACCTGGTGACTGCCTTATTGTACTGGCAGCTGCATGCTTACTGGGCCGGTGAGAATTCACCTGGCAGTATTTCTGGCTCTACTGAGAAAGGAAAACTCCTCATCACACGGGTGTTAGGTCAGGGTGCCATTACACAGGATCTGTCAGCATCCATCTTTCAAGGTCGGGGGCAGGCCTGCCTGCAGGTAAAGCCAGCATAGAGAGGGACAGAGCCACAACAGGAAGTGGGACTCCTTAGCTTCTCTTTGGGGCTTGCCAAACGAGTTTCCTTTTGTGACTGAAATAACGTGGACTAGAGTTTCCATCACTTTCTACCACAAAGATCCAAACACTTTGTTCTTAAAGGCCTCAAGGTCTGTTAGAGGAGACCCACAGGTAGGCAAATAATTCTGTTTCGTTGTTATAAAGGATCATAGGACAGAGATGTGTGAGGAGGATGTTAGAGAGGAAAGTATTTACCTGGAGGCAGGTAAAGTTCTAGAATATTTCCCACACATACCTATCATGGAGCTGATCATATTAACAGAGGTAATATGTACTGGTAAATGGTCAAAATTACTAGTTAATCTAGTACAAACCAAATCTGACCCTTTGCTTAACTTCCTAAATTCAAGAATTTTAGAATTGGCTGCACTAGGTCCATGTGACAGAGACAGAATCTCCTGAGCAAAGGCAGAGGCTTTTAATAGACCTCCAGAGGTTAATGGGCCTGACACATCTTTGACATTTATTGGATTTTACGAGCTAGTGGATCTGACTCTGAAAGCCGATCAGATGTTCCAAATTGGTGGCCCCTTTGGGGTGCTGTCTTCGAACAGAGCATTAATGAGGTGACCTTGAATGTCTGAGTCCAGAGAGAACAGGCGAGGATGTCAGAATCCTAGAAATTGCCAGACTGATCAAGGTCTCCACAGGGCCCTCAGGGTCCCTGCTAGTCTAAGAGACTCTGGCTATATATTCTGTAATTGCACCTTCTCCCCACCTTATCCTGTCAGAACAGTTACAAGCATTAATCTCAGTTTTAAAAATTCCTTCACTCACTCAATAAGCATTTGTGAAAAAGCCTGGCTATCATGTCACTGAATAAAAGAACATTTCCTGGCACAGGAAACTCAGACAAGACTGTGACATGCCCTATCCTCTATACTAGCTTAGACTTTGTGGGGGAAATTTGCAGACACGTCAGTTCTATTTATGGCCCATCACGAGGCTGACAGACAGGACCGTCAAAGAGGAAGGCGGGAGAGATGAAAACAAGCTGTTTCTCTGTGGAATTAGGAAAACCCTCCAAAGTAAAAGCCATTTTAGTTGGCTTCTAAAAGCCAAGTAGCAGTTGACCAGACAGTAGTAATCCTAAAGGGGAATCCAGGTGGGACATTGAAGGTGTGCAATATACACAGATACACAAAGATACTGTGATTGGGTGACATTAAGTAAACATGCCTGGGGAGAGTGAGGAAAACTATGCTCTTAACACTTTGCTAGTACAGATGGAGCTTTCTAGAAAGTAATTTGACAATACTTATTCAACTTCATGTATTTGTACTTCATGTACATTATTTTATTTATTTATTTATTTATTTATTTATTTATTTTAGTTTTTTGAGACAGGATCTTGCTTTATAGTTCAGACTGGTCCAGAACTCAGCCTTGAACTCAACAATCCTCCTACCTCTGCCTTCCGAGTGCTGGGATTATAGGTATGAACCACCGCACCTGGCATTGTACGTGGTTACCAGGGGTGGAACCCTCACCCTTGGGCTTGCAAGGCAGGCACTGGAACCAATGAGCTAAATCCCCGGCCCCATGTACATGTATTTTGATCCAGAGATTTCATATTTGGGGCTCAGGCCTATAGATATTAAAAAGAAGTATATTTTTGATGCTGTACCTCTCCTTTTATCAAGCGGTTGAGCTTATTTCCCCAGCCCTGAAAGCTTTAACATGCTTTTATCAACGTAATGCAATAGAAGTGATGTAGGGTTAGGTCTGAACTGATTTTGCAGCTGTCCTGACACTACCATGAGAGGAGGTGACCTAGCCTGCTGAGAGCCATGGGAATGAAAGAAGTGGGAAGGAGAACTCAAGTGCTCCAGCTGATAGCCACCGCCAGGTGCCAGAAAGGTGAGTGGGGCTGCCATGGATTTTCCAAGCCAGGTGACCCTCCTGGTGCATATAGCCCCAGGAGAGAGCTTAGGCAAAACCCACAACCTGTGAATATTCACATGGAATAACATCAGTATTGCTCAAGCCATGAAAGTGTGAGATGGTTTGTTAATCTTTACTGTTGTCGTAACACAAAAATGCTATATAGAACAAACCTTTTCTAAGCCTTTGACATAGTTTTCATGAGACAAGATATATTTCCTTTTTAATAATTATCTAATTGCATTGATTTACAAAATACTTCATCATATTATCGTTCCGTTAGAAGTTATAAATAGGACAAATATAACCTGGTGCTTATAAGCCCCGAAGGCACCTGGAGGTAGTAGAAGCACACAGATGGACCAGCAAGAAGTCTTCTGACCAGCATAGCACGGGCACCCAGGAATACACCCACCCAAGGAACAAAGCACAGTGGCAAATCTGGAAACTTTCTGTAAAACAAGTCGGAAAGAGAATCTTTGCCTTGTTTTTATACAAACACAGTAACAACCAGGAAAACCTGTATGACATGACCCAGTTTAGAAGAATGAATCTGATGTCTTCTTAAGTGTGTGAGAATGGAGAAGAATCGCACAGGTTACCTACCAAGGTGCTGTCACTGATACCTTGAGGAATAAGAGGGGAAACAAAGAAGGAAAGAGGAAGTGGGGGAAAGGTGCTGTGCCATAATGGAAAATGTACATGATATTAAACAAAAATAAATGTATACTTGGGTCATAAAGGCAAACACATCTATAATACAGCTACCAATATGTACAGCTTAAATATGAACATTTGAAGGGAAAACAGAAAAATAATGGGATTCTGAAGAGTTGTCAGCTTGGCTTTCTTCTACTGAACTCACTAAAGACAAGAGAAAAATAAAGCTATCATGTGCCATAATAGGAATGTATTATTACAGTCCACTAGAAGCAATTTCTCTCTGCACTGTTATTTGCATATTTATTCATTTTTGTATGTTCTGTTATATGCCTCATTTTCTAGCTGACTTTATTTGCATGTATTTTTACATTCTGTGATACCATGGTAAGGTGATTCAGAGTAAGGTTGTCTTATATAACTGGATATCTTCAGAGTGCCCTGTTTACAATCTCTGGTCACTAGATGTTAGGTGAAAGGAACGGAAAGGCGTAGTCTGCAGTGAACTGTCTAGAGAAGAAATTGGAAAGTAAGTAGATTCATTCTTCTTCATATCCCCAAGTGAATGCATTGCTGAAGGAGCTACAAATGACCGCAGAGTCAGGCTCTAACCTGGTTAAACAATGGAAAATGTTTTTCACATAGCTGGGCAGCAACAGTTCCAGGTATCTGATCCAGACTGAAAATAATTCAAGGAAAATGAGAAGTGACTCTATCTTGTGCCCTTTAGGAATAAGAGAATCTCTACCCAAAAACACTCTCATCAGACCTGTCTCCTCCATATCCCACTGACCAGGTTCGGGTCACAGACTAATATTTGAACCAATTACTGGTAAGTAGAAGATGGGCAGCATGATTGACCTAGACCATCCATAGATCAATATACAATCCTATCTGCACATAATTAGCAGCTTGTTGCCTTACATGGAAATACTAGGGAAATTTTAATTTTTTATTAATACATATTTACAGTACACAGCATTTATATTCCTTGTCAGGAGTTGGTACATGTACATAACATAACATATCCTGATTCCTATTTTCTTTTCTCTTCCTTCCCTGTCCCCCTATTCTTTCCAATTCTTGATCCCTTTCGTAGTAGAGAAACCTCTATCTCCCTACTTCCTATGATCTATCTTTTATTTTGCTGTTTATATTTTAGATTTCTCATATAAAAGTAATCATTTAATATTTAAGCTTGTGTGTCTGATTTATTTCACTTAGCCTTATGGTCTCAAAGTGCATTCATTTTTCTACGAATGACTTTTGCTTATCTTTCTTCATGGCAGACTAGTACTTCATTGTACATACACACCACATTTTCTTTATCCGTTCATATCTGACAAATAGACTGCTTCTAAGATTTAGCTATAGTAAATTGTGCTACTATGGATGTGGGTATGCATGTATCACTATAATATAATGTCTTTAATTCTTTTGGGAAAATATCTAGACACTTAGCAACACCTAAAGCATCTATACACTGTCCAACAAAAGAAGTGTTCTACTCAAAGCTTTGAATGCCACACTAAGGTCAAATTGCTATAAAAATAGATAAGCACTTACTATCCATTTTGGTCTGTATTTGTTCGAGTAGTAAGTAGCTTGCAGAAAAATATTATTTGATGGACCACATTTCGAATAACACTAGCACGGACTTTTCCTACACCTAGCAGGGTGTCATGTCCCTTTGAATTGTGTGGAGTTGGGTGAGAAACCTTAGACGACTGAGGATATGTTGGGAAGACATTGAACAAAAGGAATTTAGCCAGGCCAGCCCCAGTGTTCACTACACCACAATTACTCCATTGCTGTGGGTGTGAATATTCTGCTAAAGAGTATTCTGCAAAGCATCTGAGAGCTTTCTTGTTGTGCATGTTCACAAGACAAACATCATTTGTGCAACAGCAGGGTGGGGTGGGGTATAAGGGCCTCTATGAGTTACTCATCAGTATTTCAACAATTTCAATTCAGAAACAAAATCCAAGCATTTGTGATTAGTCAAAGGAGAGAAAGAATGTGAAAACTTGGAACAATAGCACCTCTCTGCCATAAATAAAAGGTAAGTAAGTAGCCAGGGATTTAGCTCAGTGGTTTCGGCACCTGCCTTGCAAGCTCAAGGGCCCAGGTTTGATCCCCAGTAACCACATACAACAATGCTGGGTGTGAAGACTCACACCCACCAGCAACCAGTACCACATACCACAGTGTGAGGCATGGTGGCTCACACCTGTAATCCCAGCACTTGGGAGACAGAGGCAGGAGGACTGCTGTGAGTTCCAGGCTCTCCTGGCCTACATAGTGAGCTCAGGTCCAGCCTGAACTATGAAGCACGACCGTGTCTCAAAAGAAAAAAAAAAGGTAAGTAAATCGCCCACTGCTGCTGCTAGCTGGGGAGCTGAGAGACTGTTTCAACAACAAAGTGGACACCTGGGTTAGGCTGACTACAGGCCTTTCCCAAGGGAAGGGCACCCAAGACCCCCTGGTCCCCTCTGACTACAGTCAGTACATGCCACAGTCAGACTTCCCCAAAGCCTTAGGCTTTAAAAACAAGGCTGGTGAATTCCAGACATTCTAAGTGGCCGCGTGGTCTGCATGCCTAGTGTTCCAGCTAGGAAAGCCCTCTGAAGGCTCTCCTGGAATTCTGGCTATTTGTCCGTAGGTTGTTTTGAGATCTTTCAGTAAAGAGAAATGAGGTCTTAACTCAGAGAAATGAAGCATATACATTGCAAATACCAGTGAGCAAAAAACACAGTATTGATATGCCAAGAGAAAAGCAGAGTCCCACGCGGAAATCTTCAGCTCTAAATTTACAACCTCAGGCAACTTTTGGACTTCATGTCCTCCTACGATGCTGAGGCTGCGAGCCCCAGCTAGAGGAAGGAAGTTGTTTTGCTGTTTTGCAAGGAAAGTGTTGGAAAATGGATGTTCTGCTGTTTGCACAACTCTGAATAGACAAAAGCTATTTGCATGTACACTCTCAAGGGAGGAATCGTGTGTAATGTGAGCGATATTTCAACAAAGCTACAATCACATTGCATGGAAGGGGCATGGAGACTGCATTGTAATTTGAACCTCAGCTCTTTCCAATTAGCTGTGGGACTTGGAGTGAGTCAGCTAACCTGGCTGAGCCTTTTTCTTTTATCTCTGAAGTGACAGAATGTATCAGACACAATAATGTCATAGAGAAGGGAAGTGAGATATATCTGTGGACATATTGTACTCAGTACATGCATTGTCTTATCAAGTCCCTATTACATATCAGACACATCAGGCCATTCCTGCCTGCAAGGAGGAAGCAGCTTAGGGTCAGAAAGCAGCACTACAGCATCACCAGTGTTGAGATACAGCCAACAAGCAACATGGTGGGACCAGAATTGGAAGGCGAATGGGGCCCGAGGAGCACACATACAGTTTCGCTGCCCACCCCTAGTCCGGATCCCCATTCCTATCTGTCCCACCACTGCTGGGTTTTCTTCACAGCCCCCATCCACATTCTCATCCAATTACTCAGCGACTTCTTCAATGCCTCTGTCCTCTGTCCTCCCTACAGAGACTGCAGCTCCAAGAGAGAAGACAGTGTGTCTGGTCACTGCTGTGTTCCTGCTGCCTGGCACAGTATTCTGTACTGATAAACCCTCCATGAGTATTTGTTGAATGAAAGAAGCCATGTAAATGAGGCTTGGAGGAAGGAGCTAGAAAGAGCATCGCAGGCCAGGAGCACAGCAGCCACAACGCTGACACCGACACTCAGACTGCCTGTGATAAGGGGACCAGAGAGGAACACGGCAGAGGATGAAGGTGGAGACACAGGGTGAGGCAGCTATGAGACTTG
Source organism: Petromus typicus (assembly GCA_004026965.1). Classification (NCBI taxonomy): domain Eukaryota; kingdom Metazoa; phylum Chordata; class Mammalia; order Rodentia; family Petromuridae; genus Petromus; species Petromus typicus. Next base: position 68,709 of record PVIR01001551.1, on the reverse strand, counting down.
GCTCTCACTCTGGACTCTAAACACTACAGAGTTTCTCCTGTCTGTTGGCTCCAGTGTGTGACAAGCCCCCACAGATCTGCGTAGGCATGCTGAGTGCAGTTGGTGAGTTTCTATAGCAACTATCACCATGGCACCGGAGGCCTAGCTCCAACTTCCGGCTCTGCTGAGGCTCAGAGCTGCTGTCCTCCACCCCCTCCCTAGCATCCTTCATCCCACAAGGTAGACAGGAGACAAGGCTGGCATCCACATAGAGGGCGTCACCAGGGCCCGGCCAGGAGGGCTGTGACTGAGGTACAGGGCACAGGGTAACAGAGGCACCTGGCAAGGCAGACTGAATATATGCAAAAGTGACCAGTTTGTATTGTGTTGCATTGCTCAGAGTGGGAGATAGGGGTGGTTTGAATCTGCAGCAAGCACTGAGGCAGACAGGCCTCCACTTGGAGCTGGCAGGAAGCTGCACAGAGCTCCACACTGCGCATGAGGCCCGAATGTAAAGACCCTGAACTTCTCTGGCTTCCAGACCTGGTCTCTCTGAGCCTCACTCTTTCATTCTGTAAAATGTGGTGAGGGTAAATAATGATGTAATCCATATTCTTCTGAAGTCAGAGAAGTAAGCACAGTAGCTCGGACCTTACAGATATTTGGTAAATACTTAAGAGTGAGGGCTGGGGATGTGGGTCAGTAACAAAACACTTGCCCGAAACGCACAGGGCCTTTAGTTCAATCCCTAGCACTGAAGAGGAAATTAATGTTGATTACCAACCAGTGTAAGAAGCAGTGTTGCCTATCAGTTGAAAAGGCTACAAGCCCCAGCCCCCTTTGCTCCTTGCTGCTCCGCCATCTGTGCAAATCTAATTGAGTTGCATCAGCTTCATATCCGTCTCCTTTGTCGCAGCTGGCTCCCCCCCTTGGAGGCCAGGCAACAGGAAGGCCTGGGGCATGCTGGGTCACAGACCTGAGTCTCCTATTCCAGCCACTGTGACTTGCTGGCCTTGTGACCCTAAGCAAGTTAAGTTTCTTCTGAGTCCCAGTTGCACAACAGCTTGTCCCCCTTGAGGTCTCTTGGTTGCAAGAACTCAAGTCCACCAGGGCCAGGATAAGGGTGGCTAGATTTAGTGAATAAAAATACAATTTGCCCATTTAAACATGAATTTCAGATAAACAACTAATAATCTTTTCACTATAGCTGTTCCCAGTGTTATACAGCCATACTCAGTTCAGCTTAACCAGGCAACTTTCATTTTTGCTGGCAGCCCAAAGTGAGATGGAAATTTACTGGTTCTTCTCTGTCTTGCCCTCCCACATTCTCTCAAAAGAGTCTTGAGAATTAGACAGCAGGGACACCCCTAACCAGCCAAAGCCTTCTCTCTTTGGGTAACCAGGATTAAGAGTGGACTCAAGACAAATGCCTTCTTTGATGTTTTATCTGTGTCCCTCTAAAGAAACTACCTCACAAGGTACCTGTCACTGTCCTAAGCTACAACCATCTCTGGATCCAACAGCTTCTTCCCCAGTGAGATCCAAGCAAAAGGAACCAGGAAGTATCAGACCTTTACCACAGGACTTGGTGATACCGGGGCCCCAGAGTGACCACAACCTCCACAGGCCCTTGAAGGTTGTCAAGTTTCTTTATTTATATGTTTTGCTACATTAGCTAATTAGCTTCTTTCCCGGGCCTCATTGCCATTTCCTCCCGTGTATCATGGCCGTGACTTTAATGACAGACAGCCACTCAGCTCAGGCAGGGAAGATGTTCTCTGTTGGGCCCACAGGGATCCGCTGGGGAAGGAGAGAGGAAAGAGAGGAGAGATTGGATTACTGGGTGTCAAGGAAAGGTCACTGCTCCCCCACCTCTCTCTGCCTTTCAGCAAAGAGAGCACAATCAGCATTTCCTATGTGAGCAGAGCCGGCAGAGAAAGGCCAGAGTGGTAAGTGGTCCACCTTTCACTCTCTTTGGAAATGGCCTGTCTTTGAAAATAGTCCATGACTGCCCCAGACTTGACCCCTAACATTTCTGAAATTTATTTGCAAATGACTGTCTCAGCAGTTCCACAGGCTTCCCAATCTGGTCTCTAAACCCAGCAATAAAGGTAGAAAACAAATGGATTAGAACCTGCAGTCTACAGAAGCAATTTGAGATGTGGATATGAGGACTCACGGATAATCTCACTTAACATAAACTAAGCAGTGGTACTCAGCTCCAAAGGAGCTCCAAGTTCACCAAGTCCAGCTCCTACTAAGAGTCCCTGGAGGAGATGACCAGTAGTCCAGAGACTGTCATGTGAAGACCAGAGAGACAAAATGCTATGCTTGGGGTATTTGTCCACCCAGAGTACCACACGCCAGATGCTTAAGCCCCAGTGTGAGGTGGAACCTCGTGGTAGATCTTTAGGTCATTGGACACATACTCTCAGAAGGAATTATGAGATTCCCATCTCTCGAGCTTCCTGTTTTTGAAATGTGGCTTCTTCCTCCTGCATCTTCTTCTGCCATCTGCCGTGCAGTCATCATAGAATCTATGTCATGTTATTTGTACTGTCAGCCCTCAAACTTATGAGCTAAATAAATTCTTTTTTCTTCATAAATTCAGCTTTCCTCAGGGAGTCCATTAAAATACTACTAGCTGGACTAATTCATGGAATGATACCAGGAATAGACAGCCTGAGAACTGCACATATGTATTGAGCAACTACTATGTACCAAGCCATGAGTTAGGCCAGCAGTCTCAAGTTCTTTGTTTTATATTCTTAGAAATTACTGAGGACTCAAAGAGTGTCTGCTTCTATTTGTCTTAAAAGAAATTAAAACTGAAAAATTATGCTAATATTTACTATTCATTTTAAAATATTTATATTAATAATAAGCCTATTACCTGTTAGCATATAACATATTTTGTGAAAATGAACTGTATTTTACAGAATGAAAGAGACATAACGAGAAGGATGACATTGTGGTACATACATGCAAATCTATTTAATGTTGGTTTTAATCAAAGACAGCTGGAATTCCACATATGCTTCTACATCCAATGTAGTGCAATATCTTATTTTGGTGAAAACTTGGTCTCATATAATCCATTAGTCACTTTCTAGTTTCTGGGACAAAATACCTAGCTATGAACAACTTTGGGGAGGAGAAGTTTATCTGGGCTCATGACTTTTAGAGGTTTCACTCTAGAGTTATCTGGCTCCAAGACAGAAAAGGGAATGTGGAAGGGCCAAGGGGAGAAAAATTGGTCACATCAAGGTAGCCAGGAAGCAGAGAGAAAGGGGAGGAGTTGAGGGGAAGAGCATACCTCTCCAGGTCGTACCTTCATGACCCACCTCCAACCCTACCTCCTAATAACACATTCAGCTGCCGAATTCATCAAAAAATGAATCTCCTAATGAGTCTGTGATCCAATCCCCTTCCAAATGCATCAGACTTTGGGGGAACATTTTTTTCATCAAAACCATTACATATAGATAGATATTGGAAAAGAAGGTATTGTAATAGCCTTTTTGAATAATTATGGATATTCTTCTGTAATATTATGCTAAAACTTGACAAATGGCTAAAGGCTGTTGCAACATAAAATCTGAAAGCATATTAATGAACTTCACTCTGTTCCATTAAAGTACATTGGTTTGTTGTGTGTGTTGAATGTATCTCTCATCCATGTATTATTTAATAACATCATACGTTGTCCATTTGGAAATTAATTGCTTTACTGGATCACACAATTCTTTTACATATTGACACATTTTATTATATAGTACCAAAAAATAATACCCATCCGTATCAGCAGAAATATTTTCAAAGATGTATAGAGGTGATACAGGGATGATATAGGAGATGAAATAGGACTTAAACTGATATAAAGAAAATATTATAGTTCTCAATCTGTTAGATGTCTGACATGCTGAGTTCATGTTCTCGAAAACTGAAGAATAATTTTAGTAACAATAGAAGTTAAGAGAAAGAAATATTGATTGAGAAGATAGGTCCTGAGAGGCAGCTGAGGGCCTCACTTTTCAGGAGAAATTTCATAGAGCAAAAGTCATGTACAGTGTTACATATTAAAGCTATGAACAACCAACAAGGTCACTTAGATAATCGTAACCCAGTGGGGAAACAAATCACAAAACAAGTGTACAGAGGAGGAACAAAGACCTTTTCTAGGAAATGATGGGTCCGAAGGTGTTGTTCACCCCCTGGGATGACTTGTGCTTATCTAGACTTCATTTATAAAGTCTGGCTACCTTGATGTGACTAGGTTTAACTGTTTATTTTGTCCTTTTGGGAAATACACGGGCTTGGTCTCCACCAGATGCATCTCCAGCCATGGTTATAATGTGTTTTCCTCCTTTGTGCTGATGCTATTGAGGGTCCTGGGCCCATCTGACTTATAACATTTCTACCTAACTTAGCTGTCTATATAATATTGCAAAGTTATCAAACTCATATAGCACCTAAAGTTCACTCAACTTCTAGTTCTCACTTGAGAGCTTTAATTGTATCATGTGCAACAAGCACTGTCTGTTGCTTTCTGTGAGGTTACAGGCTCATTTTGTTAATTTCTGAGAAAACACCTGCCATATATTCACATCTTAATAACTGAGGTTTGTCGCTGACTCTTCAGGTGGAAATGATATTCCATTTATTTTTTTAAAAAGTGTCTAATTCAGCTAAAATGGAAGCATCATGCATGCACTTTTCCTACACATCACCTTCAATCGTTGTTCTCGGCACACAGAAGATGTGCTTTACTTTCACACAAATTATTAAATGAACATGTGGCTAAGGATTGACATTTTAAAAAATTAATCATTTTATTGTTAGTTGAAGGACTTTCTTAGGTAAACTGGCATGTATTTTGTTATGGTTTAGATGAAAGTTTCCCCCGGAATACACTCAAGTTTAGAAGTGGAGCTCTCAGGAGGTGACTAGATGAAGAGGCACTTGATCTTCATCATTGCACATGCAGTCAGAAAGGGGGGTCAAGCTGGAAAAGGTAGGTCACTGGGAAGGTATGTGTTTCATTCTAGCCCTTGCCACCTGTTTGCTTTCTTCAGCCATAGTCTTCTACTATTCCATGTCTGCGTTGGAGCCTGCTCACCATAGACTGAACCCTCCAAAGCCATGAGCCAAATAAACCCCTCTTGTGAGTTTTAGTCTCAGGAACAAAAAAAAAAAGTAAAAACTCACCGGCACATTTCACTGAGAACATGCAACAGTGAAGATCACAACGGTTAGTTGTACATGTAGGTGTCAGTCTCCTGAGTAGCACCCAGGTGCCCTCGGTTTACTCACCATCAGTGCACATGGAAATAAGATAAAAGAGCAGGGAAACTGCATCCAAGATATATCAGGAGTGTGCTTTTCATCTAAAAGGTTCCCTGAATGGCCTGAGGATCCCCAGGATTGACAAAGAAGACCACTAAGTGAGGGAAATGTAGCAGCTTTGCATCTCTAGAAACTTCCAATCTGGCTGAGAAGACAGAACATAAGCAAATGTAAGTTCCATAGAATGTGAAAAGCATGGCAGAGAGAGTGGCCCACTTTGCATTGGAGAAACTGGGAAAGGTTTTACAATGCACCACTTGAAATAGGTGTTGAGGATCAACCAGGAGCTCATCTGGAAAGAGAGGGATCTTTATATTCACAGTTCCAGAAGATTAGGTCCTAACAAAGCAAGGCCTTTAGAGGCAGGTCCAGAAATGGCAATAAACAGGAGCTCATAAGGTCCATAGATAGCACTGGTCACTGTCTTCAAGTAACTACTATGTACCTCACATGCTACATATATTATCATATTTTATTCTTTCCAGAAACCTATCAAATGCATGTTATTACTCCCTTTGTTCACAGAAGTTTGGCCACTTCCTCACAGACTCAGAATATGTTCTGGAGTAGTTCAAGATTAAAACCGGAACTGCCTGACTCCAAAGATCACTGGTGTGCTTTCTACTTCCTTTCGTAAGCCCAGGGAAAGAGCAACATCCTGGACCATCGCTGCTCCAAACCACAGTTGTTGCCTAACATTGACCAAATAAAACTGAGTCCTCTCGACTTGGCGTTCAAGGCTTTCCAACAGCTCCGTCTTCCCTCTCCAGTCTGCCTTCTACCAACCTCCATTTTAGACACTCTGGAACTCTCCGTTTGTCCAAACATGCACCTATGCCTTTGCCTGAGCAGTGACTTCCACTAAGATCCCTGTCCCTCTTTTTCCTACTATCTTGGTCTATTGTTGGAAACTAATCAGCCTATTTAGGCTTGGATACTCACTCCCTTCTAATTCTATCTAGCTTTTGCTTGACACGTCATGCATTGTAGTCTGCCTGATGATAAACTTATTTACACATTCATCTAATGACCCTATCATCAGACTGTAGGATCTTTGATGGCTGAGAGCACATGGATCTATAAATTTGACCTCTTAGATCTAGCTGTTACTCTTTGGGCCTCAGTTCTCCTCCCCGTAAAATGGGAATACTAGCACCATACCTCACTGACTTGTGATGTAGTATGAAATGGCCTAGCACACAGTAATCATGCAGTCAGTGTGAGCTATTTTGGTTGTTTTTTAAATCATTGTTATTATTTTCATAAAATAGCATTAGCAGGAGAGATAACATTCCTGCCCCCTATGTCAGTTTCATGGCTCATTTAATATTTAATCAGAGCAGGCTGTATTACCACCATTCATTTTAAACCTGTCAAAAGCATGAAAATATACCCGGATATGTACTCATTTGGTTTCCTTGCATATCGTTCTATTTCTGGAAGCGAATCTAGCCAGCCAGTCTGACAGTGCCTCGTGCCCATAAAAATTCTGTGGATCTGTGAAATGTGAGAATCCCTGAACCAGGTCTTACAACCAAGTACAGGGGGAGGTCCCAGGCCACTTAGAGCCCTGATTACAAAACACAGGCGTCTCTTTCCTTTTTCCATTTCACAGAACAGCCTTCCCTGGGCTCTTTTGGTGAAGTCATCCAAAGAGCCCCGCAGAGCATCCAACACCAGGAGGATAATCAGCACATGGGACTCTTAGCTCTGCTGCTGCCACTGTGCTGAGCAGCCAAAGAAAGCGTGAACATGAGTTGCCACTGCAGTCCTGAGTTGTTTCTCAGGTCTGTGTCCAGTAAGCCCCAGAACTCTAGCTACACAGGATGCAATCAGCCCGTACTTTACACAAGACCAAATCTTGGCATTGTGTGAATTCTAAGGACAGAATGTGGTGCACAAGTTCCAAAGGACAACACAACAAAATCAGACGTGACTGTGGCTGCTGGATCCTGCTTCCAAATAGACCTCTTGCCCACAGACGGCTTCACTAGTGAATGGTGAACTGCAAGACTTGGTAGCGGTAGTTCATCATTTCCTATGTGTCTCCTATCATCTTTCCAGTGTTGGTGCAAAGGTCTTGCTGATCCCATTGAGGACCATGAAATCTATGGCCTTGGCTCAGTCTAGTTGCCATGACAATAACACTAGTGCCCTTTCTACATGACACCCATAGCACTCAGCATTTCATGTGCTGTGTCTAGTTTCATGCCAAGCACCACCCTTTGTTGGGGAAGGCTGGCTGTGGAGAAATCTGTTTTACAGATGAGGATACTACAGCATGGGGTAGATAAGTAATTTGTCCAAAGACAGCCATCCTGGGCCCCGGACCCAGGGACTAACTAAGCCTGGCCTGATTGTCATTCATTCTTCTGCCTCCTTGGGTAGTTTTCTTTACTATCCTGCTTAGCTGAAATGAGCCCTGGAAAAGTGGAACTAATATTTTCAGGGTGTCCTGGCTGCATCAGACCATTTACTCAGGCGTTATCTTATTGAATCCAGTGTCACAGGACTATCATTTTCCATTTATACAAGAGGACTACAGTGATTAACTTGACCACTGACTTATTCAAATACAAAAATCTTGAGCAAAGTAAAAAATCAGACTCAGACTAGCGTGATTCAAAGTTTGCGTCCTTTCCTCCACACATGTTCTTCACCACCATGCCTGGCGTATTTGGTTCTCCTGGGAATACCAAGGAAAACTTCTATACAGCGACAGGGAGGAGAGGGCTGGGAAGTTCCATTGATAAGGAAGGAAAGATGTAATGTCAAAACCATCGGTGGGCAGGAGCTTCAGTGAAGAGCAGCAGGATACAAGAAGGCCGGTTCTGCTGGCGTGGGACCAGAGGACATGAAGAGGACCAGCATGGTGCTGTTTTCTCCCTCCCTCAGAATCAGGAGAGCCTGGCCCTCCACTTCCAGATCTTTCCAAACCTCAGGGCATCGGAAAGCCCAAGGAAACTTCCTGGGGCTCACACAAAGCAAATCTCGCGAGCTCATGGGGCCGGTGTTCTCACTCACATCCAGTCACTAGCGATCTGTCTCAAGTGACTGCAAATGTTGCCAGTGAGCCCAGGAGTTTTTTCCTCCATTAAAATAGAAGCACATCTCTGCCCGCAGTCCTGATGACACCACACGACACTGGATAGATAGTGCTAGATGCCAACAATGGACACAGCCAGCCGCTGGTTACAGCCACTTCCCTCTTATGCCAGGCACTGTAGCTTGACTGCCGGATATTGGTCTCTGCTATGGATCTTTATTGGCTGATATTCTCCTGGTAATCTTCAGTGCTAAGAGCCCAAAGTGTCTATTGCTCTTTCTCTTGAACTGACCTCTCTGTTCACACTGCTCAGGACAAGAATCTTGACTAGATTTATAGGACTTCTGGAGCCCACCCTACCTGAGAAGAAAACCATGAGCAGGTTGACAGGACCATCAAAGCAAGTCTACTTCGGCACAGCCCAAGATGCAGCGGGGTGGGGAGGTGCCAGCACACTGGCCGGAAGCCCTCCAGACCAACCCCAGAAGGGTGTGGGGAGTGCTGCTTATACAGTTACATCAGGCCTCCGATTGTTTAAATATAAGTCCCTGATTGGATAGAGCTCCCCAGCCATCACCGTGGGGACTCAGGGAGGGAGCCAGGTGGAAACCAGTGAAGGCCAGCTGTAGGGGTTGGGGATGTTAATGAGGGCCTAGATCCCCTCTCTGATCTTAGCAGGCCAGGGTGCCCCCTCCCTTCTTCAAAGAGGCTTCAATAGCATCTGAAGCTGACAGAGCGAGGGAGGAGCACTGCGCTGATGAGCTACAGATAGGGTGGAGTGAAGGAAGGTGATCAATACCTAGGCAGGGAGGACACTATTGGATAATCAAGGAGGACACCAAGCACATTGTCCCAATCCATTGAGGGGAGAGAGAGGGAAAAGGAAGTGAGGGGGAGAAGTGTGACAGCAGCGTGACAGCCAAGCTATGTTCCCCCTCAGCCAGCCTGGAGAAATGGGAGAGTCAGGTGCTGCTTGTCCATCTCCAAGACACTTGGTTCCCATTAAAGGGGAGAGTCCCACTGAGGCAGGCAGTGACAAGAGGGGAAGACTGTCCCATTCACTCTTTATGTATTCTTTATAGAGCTCAGATGGGAAAGGGATAAATACGTGCAATATTGAATTGCACCCATTTTATAGAGAAAAGGACTACGGGAAGGCCTATAGATTTGCTCAGCAGCTCCAGGCTGGTCTGATTGTCCTTTAATTTTAAATCCCTTAATCACTATCATATCCAAATCAAAGTCAAATGCGTGTGGAAAAGAGGTGGGAAGAGGGTGAGAGGAAGTACGAATGCGTGAAACGAGGAGAAAGTGGAGGAAGAAGTAAAATGAGTGTACCAGGAGGGGGAAGAGATGGATGGAAGGAAGAAGTGAGGAGGTGGAGAAGGAAGGAGAAATTTGCTCTGAAATGGGGCACAGCCGAAAACCAACATGGGTGACACAACGGAATCCAAACCGAAATAGCATTCTTTTCTCAAGCATGAATTCTGTGTTTCCCAAATTAAAAAGAGATCGTTCTGCCACAGGAATCTCCTCCCTGCCTGCTTCGCCAAGATGGTGGGACAATTGACTTCATCCAGGCCAAGAACCTAAGCCCCTGGAGAGTGAACCTCATCCCTCCCTACTCAGCCAGGTTAATCTTGACAGAAATCTGACAAAGCGGTTAAATTTTGAAGTGAAACAAAGCAGATAGGCGGGGAATTTGCAGCCCGGCTACCCTTTCCTTGGTGAATGGCCTGGCAAGAGAGAAGGTCTAGCAGGATGATAAAACAGGTAACATGACAGGTGACAGATAACATCACCAGGGTCATCCCTGGGATCCCTGGCACCCAGCTGACGTGAGGGGGACCCTCCACAGATGTGTCATCCATCCTCACCTTTGTGTTTATACACCGTCTACAGAACACTGAACTGAATCACTCTTGTTAATGTCGGGATCCCTCAGCTAATCTCTAAACTCCAGATTTCAGACTGTGTCTGTAACATCATTTCCATATTTCTTTAATGTCGCATGTGCTATTAATTATGAAAACCACATGTGGTTCAAGCACTTGGGGAATCTGGCCTCCCCAAGCCATTCACACCTGTCCCCTTAGCTCAGATTTGACCTCATCTTAATCTGTAACATATGTGGTACGCTCTGTTCTATCTAGTTGTTCCTTTATATCCGTTCACACACTCTGACCAAAATACCAATGTCTGGAAGACTGTAATCATTTTTTTCTATTTTGTTCTTTTTGTAGTTTTTCATATTTAGTGCACAGTCTAGTACTAACACAATACATGGCACATAGTGGGTGCTTGACATTGACTCAGCGAATAATGAATGAATGAAGCTGGATTCACTTCTTAGCTTTTGTAGAAATGATCTCTGCTTGAGCCGCAGGCAGCAGAGCTTTGTGAACTCACTGGTCGTGTCAATATGGCCTTCAGATGCCACACTGGATGATCATCATAAGGGGCTGTAGGGCCCCTTATGACAAGGGAGGATGGACTACAGGGTGAGCTCAGCTGAAAGCCTACGAGATAGGCCCACAATGAGGTCACCTAACCACTGCTACCAATGCCAGTTTCACTTTCAGTAGGTTCTAGAAGAAGCAGTAGTGTGCACCTCATGCATGAAAGGTAGCAGAAAAATTCAGCCCTTTGTACAAGTTAGCCCCCAGCTGATGGGACAAATACCATTGCAATTTAGGTATATGCCCCCAGAATTCATGTTTTGGAAATATAATTCATATATATATATATAAAATAATGTCATATATATGCATAATATATATTATATATATTAGTATAATGATATTTCATGTAAAATTATATATATATATATATATATATATATATATATATATATAAAGCAAGATTTGCTAGAGAAATAGGATCAATATAAAATGTGTATGGGGGGCCAGGGAGTTAGCTCAGTGGTTTCGGCGCCTGTCTTGCAAGAGCAAGGGCCCGGGTTCAATCCCCCAGTAACCACATACAATACAGGGTGTGGAGACTCACGCCCAGCAGCAACCAGTACCACATACCACAGTGCCAGGTGTGGTGGCTCACGCCTGTAATCCCAGCACTCGGGAGGCAGAGGCAGGAGGATTGTGATGTGAGTTGGAGGCTGAGCTCAAGGCCAGCCTGAACTACAAAGTGAGACCCTGTCTCAAAAATAAATAAATAAATAAATAAAAATAAAATGTGTATGGGACTCTACAGAGGCACACAGAATCAGAAGGGGAGAAATCTCACTGTCTCTCTATAGAATCAGAGTGAAAGAATGCAAAATGGCCCTCTGCTTGCTGGAGAGGCAGACAACTCAATAGCAGGCAGAGGTCACAGGCCTGGAAGCTCACTACAGACTCAGTGTGACACTGAGTCAGAACCCAAAGAGCCTGCATTGGAAGGCTAGAGTCTATGCTAAAAGCCTGAAGCAACCAGAGACCAGCTACATTGGCAATGGCTAAAACCAGAGCTCCTCCAAAGAAAGGGTTTCCTTTTTTTTTCCCTTTTCATGCCCTCCAGGCTACAAGTTTTTATTAGTTGATGTCACTGACGTGAAGGTCGGTCTTCCCTTCACAGTTTGTAGCCTATGAACCAATCACCCACCTACCGACACACTCCAAGCTTTACTAATCTGTTAAGTACTTCTTACTCAAGGTAGGTTGGCATATCACAATTAATGATCACAATCCAGCCCAGAATAGGTAGGGCCTGGAAAGGTCATTGGCAGCCTGACCCGGAAGAATATATCTCCTCCCCAACCCCATTCCTGACTCCTCCCTCACTGTTTGTTCCCTTCTCACCACCACATGAGTAGCTTTTCCTCTGCCATCTCTTCCTGTCTTGGAGCCAGGAGACTATATAGATTGAAAATAAGCCAAAATAAACTTCTCCTTCTAAATTGAATTGTAGGTATCAGGTATTGTGTTGCAGGGACAAGAAAGTAGAAAATACAATATGTTAATGGCATTTAAAAGTGAGGCCTTTGTGGTTTAATTAGGATAAGATGAGGACATGAAGGTGGGCATTAGTGGCTTTACAAGAAAAAGAAGAGTACACCTATCTGTTTTGCCATGTGATGCTCTTTGCATGTAATGCTGCAGCAAGAAGACCCCACCAACCTCTTAGACTTCCCAGCCTCCAGAATTATGAGCTAAAGAAACCTGCCTTCTTTATAAATTACTCAGTCTTTGGGTAATCAGCTACAGCAACAGAAGAGCGGCTAAGACATGCACTTTAGAATGGGCTATCCATGATAAGGCTAAGTTCCGTAGAGCTGTATCACTAGGCTGAAAGATGTGCCCTTTTGTGCAAAGTCATGGCAGGTACTGGGAAAGAAGAGGGCCAAGTCAAGCTCATTGTTGAGAGTAATCTATACCCAGAACACATTCTGGGCTTCAACCCAGCTCCAATTATCCAGGCAGACATCCTGCATTTCCTCCTTCCAACAGTGTGAAATGACCTCTCCAATGGATTCCCAGAGCCCTTAGACCCCACCTGCTGCAGGGCCCTACTTGTCCTAAACTGCTACCCACATTTCACTGCTCCACCCATCCAAGCTCTTGACCAAGCCAGGCTTGTTCCATCCTCAGCCCTCTGTATAACTCTAACCTCCCTGAGGTCTCTCCTCCCACAGCTGTGAGTATGGCTGGTTCCTTGTTATTTAGATCTCAACGCAAATCCCTCCCAAAAGAGACCTTCCTGGACTCCCATGTGTCGGCTCCCAACATGATTTTGATCTTGGTTTGCTTCCTTTTGTATTTGTTTTTTAATTGGCTTATAAACTCCAACATCTAGAACCATGCTAACTTGTCCTTAATCTCAAGGCCCCAGCTCCCAGCACAAGACTGCTATGGAAGTCACTCGATAAATATTGAATGAATGAATCATTGAATGAGTGAGTAAATGTGCATACTCAGTTCAAGCAAGCACCAACACATCTTCCCCAGGGTCATTCAACATCAGGCCTGTCCAGCAATGAGACTAATTCTGATATTCACATGGGACCAAGCACTTCCCACATGACCAGCACAGGTCATGCAAGATTCTATTTAATCTATCAGCCACCCTCTGCGCAATTACCATGGTGGTTCTTGTTCAGCAGATAAGAATGCAGACTCAGGGAGGCTAAGCAACTTGCTCAAGGTTTCCTGGCCGTGAAGTCACAAGGCTGGAGCTCCAGCTTCACTCAGCTCTACCCTGGAGACTCAGCCCTTAGATGCCTCCTTTCTATTTCTTCTGTGTATCAGGATGTCTTTCTAGGAGTTTCGAACACAGCTGAGGTGGGAAAAGATCTCTTTGAATGTATTTGGTTCTCTCCCTTATCCAACAAATGCTTGCTTGCTAGGCTCTTGCTTGGTGTGGGTACCAAGGTAAAAGAAAGCAGTTTAAGGACACCCCTGTCAGGAGCCCTATCACCATGCTCTTCTAGAAAGTTCCTTCTTAATTAAGGATAATTAAAATTCCTTTGGTTTAGAGGAGTTCTTAAAATTCCCTGGGGAGGGGGTGCTGGATGGCATTAGTACTGATGTCTGCACTCAGGAGACACAGGAGGGCCCCGCCAGATGGCGAGCCAGCTAGGTGGGCTGGCCTCCCGGGGCTTGCCCCAATTTGGAGCTATTTCCTCCCTCAAATGCCAACTCTCTAGCCCTGCGCTTTGAGTGCTGGAGACGGGCCCAGGGCCAGAGGGCATTGGTGTGGGGAAATGTGCCTTCTCAGCAGTTGGAGCCCCCTGAGGCTTCTGCTGAGATACTGGAATTTTTCAATTTGCAGCCCAAAGTCCACTCTTTCTTCCTCTTCCTTTCATTCATTCATTCCTGGCAAACTGCACATTCTGCCCTCCTCCCACTGTGAATCCCATTGTCATTCCGGTGGCATTTCGGCCCACTACAGGCACAAAACGGAGGCGCCCTCTTCCAGATTTCCCTGTCGCATGGTTGGCGAGGACAAAGCCATTAGAAGCAGGATTCAGTAACTAGCTTTTTTAATTTCATGACCGAGGGTTGTCAGGACAGTGCAGAGGAAATTGCCAACCATTCGGGAAGGGGCCCGTGAATCTGGGGCAGAGCGGGCGAGAACAAGGGAGTGCTTGAGCCAAGGCTGGGTGTTGGCAGCCACCGGGATGAGAAAGTTCCCTTCTTCCAAATGTCTTTGGTTCAGATCCGTGTTCATTTACAAAGATCAGTTCAGCAATTTTTCATCCTTCCTCAATAAAGTATTTTAGGTGGCTGAGAAAGCCACAGAGAAAAGCCCTCTCAGGATCTCTCTCTCAAAATCCGTTGTCCATAGATTACTATAAAATAGCCATCATTGCTCTGAGGGAGAATTGTCTTATTTCCAGTTCATTTTTGTAAACTTGGGCAACAGTACAACTCTGTGCTCAGATTATAACCAGGGTAAGCATGAGAAGATCACTGTCTCCACCCCAAGTTCAGTGGCAGATATGCTGTGTGACTTTGAAATTAGACGCTCACCCTCTCTGAACATGGTATATTAAGAGGGTTGAATGAATACCTTTTCCCAGCTCCATGCCATTCTATGTTTACTGAGCCTATCAGGAATCTTCATGACCTTGAGCAGACTGTCCTATGGAATTGAACTGAGGAAGGATCTGTGACCTTCCAGGAGGGAAATGACAGCACAGGCTTCCGTTGTATTTTACCCTTGCCAGGCAAGATTTTCCAGCTGGGTATGAGTGTGCAATTAACACTTGCATTCACATTTACACCCTCCCTTTTTCAATGTTTTGCTTTCCCTGATTCCAGTTATTCGCAGTTAACTGCAGTCCAAGAATATTAAATGAAAAACTATAGAAACAAACAATTCCTAAGTATTAAAGTTCTGAGTAGCATGATGAATTCTTGCAGCGTCCTACTCTGTCCCATCTGAAGTGTAAGGCACGCCTCTGTCCAGTGAATACACATTGCATACAGTACTCGCCCGTGTGCGATACCCACCCACTGGGCATCGGACCCACTATTGTGGTATTGTAGACTTTGTTCACATGATCTTATTGTGGTAGTAACAATGGTCTATGGGGAGTTTGAAATTCATGTATACCAAAGGAAAGCTGTAAAGCATTTCTGTTAAGTAAAAAGGTGAGAGTTCTCAGCTTAATAAAGAAAGAAATGTAGGGTGAAGTTGCTAAGATCTACAATAAGAAGGAAACAGTGTGTATAACATACACACATACATATAGTTCAGCACTATATGTATGCAAATCTGGCATCTACTGGGGATGGTCAAATGTATCCTCCACAGTCAAGGGGACCATTGTGATAATTATGTGGTAGACTGTTAACAGTGCTGTGTTTTTGTTTTATGGTCCCCAGAAGTCTCTCAGATACATTCTTTTTCAAAAGCATTCCTCATACCCACCTTTTAAGTGAGGTCTTATTACTGACCCATTTTATAGATGAGGAAAATGAAGTCCACCAGCTGGCCAAGTTCAGCCAGACTCCCTCCATTAAGTACCTGTGGTTTAGCACTTAGGAGATACCTAAGAGTCACTTCAGAAGGGGCGGGAAAATCAGACACACTTGGAGTGTTCCTCCTTCCCATTTCTTCTCCAATGCTGCCACACATTTGCCTCTAACTGGCTATATTAGTCCAAGGCCCTTAGTCACAAGTGATATAAATGGAGTGGGTGATTTAAATTGAAAGGGAATGTACTGAAAAAATTCTGGGTAGTTCACAGAATAGACAGGAAATCTAGAGAACCAGACAGATGAAGCAGGCTTGAGGAAAGAGAGATCAACAGCCAGAATCAGCCAAAACTCTTGCTCTGGATCCACCCCAGCAATGTTACCACAGCCACCTCAAACACAGCTGGCACCACAGCATTGTAGCCACTGTACCATCTCTGCTGGCCATGGTCATGGACCTGAGCTGCAAGTGATGCAGGGAAAGTGAGGTCTGGCCTTTTCACCACCTATAGGAAGATTCCACTTCCCAACAAGGCTCAAAGGGTGAGGAATTCACCCTGTGGGGTATTGAAATACCAGTAAACCAAGCTGACGGCGAATGTGCATTTTGGCTGGGTAATGTTGTGGTTATAGCAAGCACAAGTCCTAGATTTTCACCCACCAGAGCAAAGGGGAGGGGAGCACAGCAGTCACTGAAGAGGTAGGCAGACAGGCTGCATCCGTTATGGACTATATTGAACAGCAAGTGTCCTAAGAAAACTTCCAGAAATCAGGAGCAGTAAAGCCTACATAGCTTCTACCCAGCTCTCTCTGGCTCTGCAACCCACCACAACTGAGCTTCTCTTTAGAATAGCCATAGTTGGCATAGACTTAAAACTCAGCAACTGCCAAGAGGTATCATGTACTTTTCAAAGCATTCCTACAAGGTAGGTTCTGATATTTTCTTCAGCACATGCAAGTCTCCCAGAAAAGAGAGAAATGACCCACTAATTCACAGATACATGGAGGTGGGGCCAGAATCGCACTCCAGGCTATCTCCCAAAAGATGTGGTCCTCCTAATACATTTCAAAAGGAGGGTCCCAGGCTTTAGGCATCAGACAGACCTTATCTGCACACTTGTTCTGATACTGAGAGCAATTTCTCCCTGCCCTTTGCTCTTCTTATCTGTAAAATGGAAATAACATTAGTCTACCTTGTACATTGTCCCTACTAGTACTAGAGGTACTAGGGTAAGAGGCCACAACCCAACTCACATACACAGTAGGCATTCAGTCAATAAGACTTCCTTTCCCTGTTGAGGGCTTCCTGTTCCTCCTCTCCATCTTCTTTAGATGCTGGGATAAGCTCTGCCCTCAGAAATGGAAGAGGTTCCCCAGGGTCCAGATGTTTTACTAGCCCCAGAGGGCATCTGGCTGCAGAAAAATGGCATTCTGTGCATTAGCCTCCATCCTTGGTCCAGGACCAGCCCTCTCCCTCTCCGTGCCTTTCCTAAACCCATCAAGACATGAGAGGTGGATGGAGAAGACCCTGGTGGAGTGAAAGGAGGGTCACTCACTGGATCCCACAGCCCGGAGCCTTCCAATATGAATATTCTCTTCACATAAGGCTAGACATAATGGCAGAGAACATTGTAAGGAACAAAGAAGACATTTTTCCCCACTATAAACACTGTCATCATCATACCACAGGGCATACATCACACTTAGGAATTTATATCCATACTGTATATTAAGTTTTGTACTATGCTAGGAGTAGCCCAGTAATACATCACACTGCATCGTGACAAGCTCTGTTGGATTATTCACTATTGACTCCTCTCCCAGACTGCTCTCTGGCACCTTTTCAACTTTCTTCTTTTTTTTTTTTTATTAGTAATGTTTGCAGCACATGCAGTTTACAATTATCTTTGGGAATGGTTACATGTACATTCTACAACTTGTCCCCTTTTTAAAAAAATCCCCTTCCCTTTCTGCTGCAAACCTCCCCCTCCACTTCCCCCATCCCAATTTTTATCCTTGCTGTTATTATTAATCTTATCTCATGTTATGGCATCTAATATTTACATTCACTGAAGAGACTAGGTTCCTGTCCATGGCATATCTTCATGTCTATTTCCCCCTTCCTTCTCCGGCCTTGTTCTTTTGGACCTCTTCCCTACTGCAAGAGACTCATCCTTTTGTCCTCTCCTATCCATCCTTTATTACTCCTGTTGTACTTTGCTTCACTCAAATGAGATACTACAGGACATCGAACACTGTATGTCTGATTTATTTCACTCAACCCTGTATTTTCCAGGTGCATCCATTTTCCTAGAGATGTCCCAATTTTGTCATTCATTATAGCTGAGCAGTCCTCCATTATATATAGATACTATATTTTATTTATTCATTCATCTTTTCACGGGTATATAGGTAGCTTGCAGGATTTAGCTATTATGGATTGTACTGCTATAAACATTGGTATGTATGCATTACTGAAACACGATCTCTTAATCTCTTTAAGGAAGATAGAAGGAGGGTAAGGAAGATAGAAGGAGGGTAGCTGGGTCATATAGAATTTCTAATTTTAGCTTTTGAGAAATTGCCATACTGATTTCCTCAATCAGTGTACTAGTTTAAATTCTCACTTCAACAAAAGGTTTATTTTTTTTTACCACAGTCTGGCCAGAAATTGTTATTGTTTTATTTTATAAAGATTACCATTTTTCCAGAATAAGATGGAACCTTAAGGTTATTTTAATCTATATTTCTCTACAAAAATGGCCAGAGATGTTGACCATTTTTGATATATTTGTTGACCATTTGTATTTCACCATCTGTGAAATATCTGTTCATTTCCCTTGACCATTTCTTGACTGGATTTTTAATTTTAGATAGTCTAATTCTTTTAGTTCTTTATGTATTCTAGATATTAGTCCTCTGTTTAAAGACAGCTCCCTTCCGGGCCGGGGAGTTAGCTCAGTGGTTCCGGCGCCTGTCTTGCAAGCGCAAGGGCCCGGGTTTGATTCCCCGGTAACCACATAACAATACTGGGCGTGGAGACTCACACCCAGCAGCAACCAGTACCACATACCACAGTGCCGGGCGTGGTGGCTCACGCCTGTAATCCCAGCACTCAGGAGGCAGAGGCAGGAGGATTGCTGTGATGTGAGTTGGAGGCTGAGCTCAGGGCCAGCCTGAACCACAAAGTGAGACCCTGTCCCAAAAAACCTAAAAAAACAAAACAAACAAAAAAAAAGACAGCTCCCTTCCTTTCATGGACAAGAGATGCAAAGACAGCAAGCAGACAACACATGCAGAGCTTGCCCTCATACTGAAGGGAATCATCACCAGAGGGAATGATTTGTAAATGGAAGCAGCCAAATGGAAAGAAACAAGGAAGATAAGAGGAGAAGTAAATAGTGGAGAAAAGCTGCAAACCCATGGGTTTAGAATAAGCCCTCCTCTGGCCTGTTGATAAAGTCTGAAAATTCTACCCAGCGTAGGAACAGTTATGAACCCTGGCCCATTATCAGAATCCTAGTTTGTTCAAAATGAAGCTGGCTGTGACCTACCTCTAGAGATTAGCTCTGTAGGTTCTGGGGGGTTACTCATAAGCTTTCTGTTACCCTGACAAAATGCCAGAGATAATAAACTTAAAGGAAGGAAGGTGTATTTTTACACACAATTTAACAAGCTTTAATCCTCTTGGCTCTGGGACTTCCTTCCAGGAAGGAGAAAGGCTTCTGCAGCAGGAAGGTGCTGCTGCCATCCCAGAAACCCCCAGCTTCTATTTCCTTGGCCAGAGCGGGGACCTGTAATCACCCCGTGCGATGAGAAATCCAGGGAAGTACACAAGTCCATTTTAAGATTGACTGAATGGTTTCTTAATTGATAATTAAAACTATCAGAGTAATATATTTATTAGTGTTAATCCTAGATACATATTACCCAAGATTTCTCCTCAGAACAGACTGTGAGTAAATACATTAGGTTATTGTATAAGCCACATTACTAGCTGGTAACTATTGAAGGGCTACTGTGTGCCACGTTCTACATAGATGTTGTATCTAACTTTTAGGAAAACCCAGCAAAGGAGGCCTGCTTATCACCATTTTATTGATGAACACACTGAGGCTCAGATTGCCTAATGGATTGCATTAGGGAAATGAACGAGTATTTCACAGACAGGTCACACAGCTGGTCCAAACTCAAGTCAGATTTTAAACTTCCTACTATTTCTCCATCTTTATTTTACATCATGTTGCCTCCCTAATGGATATCCTTTAGTATGAACAATTTGAAATGACAATGATTTTTGTCCAAGACGTGGCCTTGGTGGGAAAGGAGCTAGCAGTGCTGACTGGGGCTAAGGACTTCTGCTTACTGAAGCCCTCTTTTCATACTGTCTTTGGGTTCAATATGTCATTAGAGACACTACAAAACATCAAAAGGGAACAAAACACAAAAAACGAAGCAAAGGTCAGATGGTACAGATGTAGCCAATATGCTGCAAACGGGCAACCTCAAGAAATGCTGGATGGTGGTAATTAAGAAGTAAACATCTGTCTGGCCTAGGATCTTGCAAGGCTTACTGGATGAACAGACAAAGGTAGGAAGAAAAATAATTATCCCATGAGGAAATCGGACCATCAGTAACTGGTCTGTCCAGTTCCATGTGGTATTTAAATCCAGACTTCAATCTTAGGGAAACTCTCTAGGGTCGGAAATACTCCTGCTTTAGGACCAGGACGTGAGATGAGAAAGCTGTAAGGTTACTAAGGTAACCCACAGGCAGACCCTCCTGTCACTGTTGGTCTTGCTCCCAGTCCCAGCCTCTTAGGCACTATGGACAGATGACCCCATTGTACCTGATCCTTCTGAGTACTGACTACATTCCAACATTTGGTCCAGGGCAGTAGCCAAACTCTTAAAGGTTTTCCAGTTGACTCACTTCACTCATTTAACATATGTTTATGAAATGTTTTTATGCACACAATAATGCAGATGTGCTGCTATCTACCTTTGTGGAATGTGAAGGCTACTGGGGGATTTAGAGGTTAATCAAATCACTTCCTGCCCTAACATAAATTTATTATGGTAATGTTACACAACATTTGGTAAGGAACTGAAATTACACTAATGGAATGTCAAGACTACACTTAATGTTCTCCACTGTCCTAGGAAAGTATGGCTCCAAGAGGTGGTGCAACTTTCCCCAAGACGTATCACCTACAACGGACGGAGTTAGGACCCAGTCCAGGGTCTTCAGATGTAAAATGCCCATGAATTTATCTACTTTTTCACTTTTCCCTCAGCAAACCATAGATCATATCGCCTCCGTTGAAATGGAGGTCAGTCTGAACCTCCGCTCTTTCTGAATCTTCCTACAGGACAAGGATTTGGGGAATTTGTTATTAGTAGTTTACATACTTTCCACTGCTCATGTAAGATAAGAGAACACTAATTCCCAGAATTGGTGACACTAGAGCTAACAGGCAAAAGGAAGAAAGGAAGAGAGGACTGTAGTGGCACTTGTGGGATTCCAATGGTGAACTGTGGCCATAAAAAAATAGGATACAGCGATTATTATCGCCGGGTTTATCCTGCGTTTGGGCCTACAGGGATTGAGTCCATCTTTTTACAAAATCTTTGACATGACATTTCATGACACTGAGTACTTGTAATTTCACCAGGCTCAATAAGCTTGTCACAGATAAGCTTGTCTCAGTTTTAGCACTAAGAATCAACAATGATTTGTTACCAAAAGGATACCTTAAAAATGAGATTACTACTTAGGCGAAGTTAAATCGCTGTACATTTTTGGCTGCTCTGCATTATTAATATAGCAATGGTGCCCTCTGACGACCATTGTTTGTATTACCTGTAGAGGAGCACATTTTGGATGAAGACCTACAAAGAGGCGTGGATTTATAATTAATCTCCCTTAGCCCTGATCATCCTTATTCCACAGTCTCCACCCACCCCCAAACCACACCATACATATTAACGCGAGAGGCAAGGTATAGAGATCTGGCTTAGAGATATGGCAGCCGGGATGCAAAGGCCTCATGACAGTGAGATTGTCAGTGTGAACCATCTGCTATCAGCTTCCAGGATCTGAAATTACCCACTAAGTCTTGGCAGATTAATCTGTCACCTCTTGCTTCAACTCTTATTTCTTTTCTGACAACTGTGCCCACCCACACACTCTCTGATCTTACCCTGCAACTACAGGGAACAGGTGGGAGTTTATACATTCATCTGAGGTAGATCATAGGTGCCCATAGCGACAGACAAGTTACAGTCCCCGCTCTAAAATTTTGATTGTACTGGGGAAACAGCCATTAGCCTATAAAGCTTTCAACTGCAATAATTGCTACAATAATGAGAATCTAAGGGGTTAAAGGTGATTGATCATTGTGAGGTCAACCAGTGGGAATAGGTGTTAGCTACCCCCAAGGATGGTAAGCTATTAAGAAAGAATGTGTTTAACTACTGAAAATAAGATGTTAACGGAGTATAATCCAACACCTGGATATTTAATTTGGGAGCCAATTTAAACTCTTCAGTGTAAAACGTTGAAATGGAGGTCAGTCTGAACCTCCGCTCTTTCTGAATCTTCCTACAGGACAAGGATTTGGGGAATTTGTTATTAGTAGTTTACATACTTTCCACTGCTCATGTAAGATAAGAGAACACTAATTCCCAGAATTGGCGACACTAGAGCTAACAGGCAAAAGGAAGAAAGGAAGAGAGGACTGTAGTGGCACTTGTGGGATTCCAATGGTGAACTGTGGCCATAAAAAAATAGGATACAGCGATTTATATGTCGTGGGATGTCAGGAGGTTCTTACGATGTAGTGTATCAGGTTAAACAGGCTATACTTGAATTCAGGAAATCAAGATTCAAATCTG
Organism: Petromus typicus; assembly: GCA_004026965.1. Taxonomy (NCBI): domain Eukaryota; kingdom Metazoa; phylum Chordata; class Mammalia; order Rodentia; family Petromuridae; genus Petromus; species Petromus typicus. The sequence continues at coordinate 46,023 of PVIR01001551.1, read as the reverse complement.
ACTCTGTTGTCAATCAAATGAGGGCTTTTCTCAATTTAGAAAGAAAACACGAATTGGCAAAGTATAGCTCTGCTAGCAGTTACTGCATTATCAGATATTTGGAAATGCCTTCTACCTCCCGGTACCTCATACAATCAGTATAACAAACTCTCTTGAGCCTCCATCTCTGCATGTGAAAAAATATTCCTGTCTGCTTTCAGATAGTTGTGGAGCAGCATATTGAAAGTGTATAACGTCAAACCTGGCACATTTCAGTTATTCAATATTAGCTTATTAGTAGTAATCATGACAGTATTTAATATTTGGGAGAATATCCAAACTTGTAAAGGTGTATTACTTTCTTCCTCACACTTTATTTTCCAATATTCTAAAATAAATATCCATTAAAATCAGAATGGGGGGAACATAAATGTTTTAATAGAAATATGACTGGTCCACTGTTTTCCAAATTTCTCAGATCAGAGAGGACTGGGGAGTCCACCTCAAAAGCACAGATCCCTAAACTAAAAACACTGAACCATGATCTTTAAAGGATGAGTCTCGCAATCGGATCAGTTTCGCAGGTGAGTCTTATAATCAGGTCCTCTTAGGATGTGTTGATGCAGCCTGCTGAGAACAGGAAGCAGCTGGAGCAATCACGTGGACCAGAGCCTACAACTCCCATGCTGCCTCACGAACTCTCACTTCACAGCGAGTTCGAGGCTTGCCGGGAGTTGTGGTTTCTGTGGGACAGTTCTGTCCCTATAAGAACGTCAGAGATGATTGCAGAAAACCAACCATCCCATAATGCAAAGGCCCTCTGTGACGTCACCAGGCGCGTGCCAGGAACCAAGCGGTCGGCCGCCTCTACTACCATCGCCGCCGCCGCCGCCGCCTCCTCCTCTGCCGGCCTCGCCACCGCCGGCCTCGCCGCCGCCCCCACTCCCTCCCTCACCCCCACCCCAACCCCTGTTGCCTCCGCGGACGCTACTGCATTGGTCTCCGGCGCCGCCCCCACCAGCACCTTCATCGCAGTCTCTGTGGGGGCCTCCGCCTCCTTTGCACAATCTGGGCTCTCCACTTCGGAGGAACAGGACAGAGTTTGTCTCGCAAACCCGGGGCGCAGGCATGGCAGATAGCGGTAGCAGCGGAGGAGCGGGCGCAGTGGGCGGCGGAGGAGCGGGCCAGGCCTCGGCAGGGACAGCGACAGGCGGCACTGGGGCCAGCGGGGGCAGCGGCCCTATTAACCCGGCCACGCTTGCTCCTGGCGACCCCCAGCTCATCGCTCTCATCGTGGAGCAGCTCAAAAGCCGGGGCCTGTTTGACAGCTTCCGCCGGGACTGCCTCGCCGATGTGGACACCAAGGTAACTGGGGTCGCCCGGGCGGAGGGCAGCCGCCTGGACGTAAAGCTGTCCGGGTGGCTGCTTTGATATTTTACAAAGCTGAGGGTCAAACAAAAGATAGTGTGAAAGTACCAGCAGTAACACGTTAAACCGCCAGGGGCAGTGCAGGTTTCTGAGGGAGATGCATGTGGGTTCTCTGCCCTTCCATTGTTAGCCGTGGTTTTAACCCAGGCGCTTTGCAAAACTTGAGGATTCAATACAGATTTTAGAGTCTACGCCTTATCTTTTCCCCAATGAAACTCTTTTTAAATCCCACCCCCCAAAACCCGCTGTTTTAAGAACAGTGTAGGGAAGCCGGTCATAATGGTTCACACCTGTAATCTCAGCACTAAGGAGGTTCTGTCTCAAAACACGACACAATGGAGGAGGCCATGTAGGCGCCCAGTGCTTCAGAATTTTTATTCTTTGTTCACCACAAAGGACCTGACTTTAAATATAGAGTGCTGTGAGTGCAGCCTTCAGCATTTTTCATAATAGTGATTTGTCCCTTTTCTCCAGCCTAATGATTTGCACGTAATATGAGGTCAAGTTATAGAACTAGCACCCTTATTTTGTATCCCATGACTGATTGAGAGCTGCTGCTTTTTTTTTTTTTTAATCTTAATGCTATATGCCACCCATCCCCCATACACACCCTTAGTAAAATGCTCTTTTACTTGGCAAGGATGTTTGGATTTAATAAAATTTTAGACATACACAGTAGTAGTTCCAAGAACGTTCACTTTCTCCCTTTTCAAAATTTTTCAACAAGACTAAGGTTGTAGAGTTCGCAGGCTCTGTTAAACTGACTGGGCTGCTCCAGGGTAGTAATTTCTCTTCTCTGACCCTGCAGTGAAAAGCTTTTGTCCGCCTGATAGCAAGATTGTGAGCTTAAAATTAGACTGTACAGGTAAGGAAAGACTTACTCTGTTTATTCACTAAATGTTTATTGACCTGTATTGTGCCAGAAGCCAAGCCCTATGGCTTCTGAGAGAAAAACTGGTATGTAAACCAGCTAGTTTATATATGGTAAGTGGTATATGCTATGACGTTCCTCCAAGCTGAAGCGCCCAAGTAGAAGTACTCTCTTTGAAGCATATTTATAATTTTCTTTATATAGAAAGGTATTCATAGAGCTTTCCACCTTTCCTAGTACTGGACTTTCTCATCCTCCCTTCAGAAGTTCTTCACTCATGTAATAAAGGTATACATGTGTATCCAGGATACGAACAAAACAAGCTGATAAGTAATGGGGGTGGTGTCAGGGAGGACAGTAAAATGTTAATATGCACATTAGGTCTGTTGAACTCCTGAGTGGAAGGGATTATTATTCTTTATCATCAGGGTTTAAGGTTTGAGGGGGACAGTCTGTAAAGTTTTTATTCTCTCACACCAACTTATTTGGAAAGAGGTTATAGTAACAATGTTCAAATGACGAATCTCTTTCAAGCAAGAAGGAATTAAATGAACAAGCCATGCCAGAAGGGAAGAGATGCACTTAATCATATGTTCCACGGGCACCACCATGTCTGATCTTTGTTCTTTGTTTCATAACTAGTCGTGCCTCTTGATTACATAGTGCAGCTTCTTCCTCTAGAGGGAAACTACTTCTACTTAAGGAAATCCTAGAGAACATATGCTTTTTCTTTTGGGACACTGCACCTACTCCCCTTCTGAGGAGAAAATGGTTACCAAGAAGAAAGAGCTGCTGGGCGGATAGCACGTGGGAACTTGCGAATTTTATTCCACCTCTCTTTTCCTGTCTTCCTCTTTGCAAGTTTAGTGAAGAGTCCTTGTGTTTGCTGTCCTGGCCTTTTGAAAGAGTCCCTTGAGGCCCCCTGGGTTCCTCTCTCAATTTCGTTTCCCTAATTGTTAGCAAACTTGGCCACAGTTATGCTATATAACAAACCAAGTCTTGATTTATAACAAGCATGCTGTTCTCATGCTGTAAGAGATGTGGGTCAACCAAATTTAGTTGATGTAGATAGGCCTTGGCTGGTGGCTGTGCTGCAGGGCCAAGGCCGTGGGTTGGTGTTAGGCTTGTTGCGTATGTATACAACAGCAGACTGTTGCCCATCGTATAGGGTCACCGGGACTTAAAAGCCACACGTAAAGCCTCTGATCCAGCACTCCTCTGGCCAGAGCTTCACCTTACTCCCCTCTGCGTCAGTGGCGTGAGGGTGTTCTTGGCCTAAAATAGGAGGGATGGAGCAGCACACTGTCTCAGGTTCTCACCATGGATTCTTTGGGTTTACTGAGTTAATTTCTAATTTGCTGTCCTGATCACTGATGAGTCTAGAACATTTGAAACCAGGAAGGGCCTCATGTGCTCTTTACAGACTAACAGCTTGTTTCCCCTGTAGCCTGTGACAAGGCTCCCTGGACTTGAGTCCGTACCCTTGCATCACGCTGAGGTTTGGGTGGTCCTTCATTATGTGCAGGGAACTTTGTTGAGTTTGTTGCTGAGCACATCCCCAGGGGGTCAGTAGAGCAGGAGTGTGAAGTTTCACAGTGGAAACTCGGGGTTGGGTGACTTGTTGAAAGACAGGCGAGTGAGTGGTGAAGCTAAGCCTAGAACCCAGTTCCTGTCATTCGGAAACATCTGCGTGTATCCTTCACTTGGCCACATTTCAGTCATGGAGCAAGTTGTTTCCCTTTCTAATCTAAAAGTCTGGTGTCTGAAATGGGGGCAGGAGAATGCTCAAAGGACCTTCCTCAAAGAGTCACCGGAAGAGTAAGTGGGATCGTACCAATAAAACATGCAGCACTGTGCCACGTATAAGGTGGGTACTCGGGACACCTGTGGCTCATGGCTGCTCCGCCGCATGGTGAGCACCAGTCCTGTGGAAATGTACTTGGGTAGGAAAATACATGCTTCTGTGAAAAACAGTGTCCTGACTGGCAAAGTCCAGAAACTTCACTGCACAAACCAGCTGACATCGTCTCTTTTTAATATTTTAGCCAGCTTACCAAAACCTGAGGCAGAAAGTGGATAATTTTGTGTCAACACATCTGGACAAGCAGGAATGGAATCCTACGATGAACAAGAACCAGCTGCGAAACGGGCTGAGACAGAGTGTGGTTCAGTAAGTAAGCAGGAGTGGAGTGCTGGAAAAGCACTGATCATAGGGGAAGTGCCCAGGAAGGCTGATCTGAGCCACTTGGCAGGGGAAGCAGATGGTATGCTATATCAAGTATGGTAGGCTGCTCCTGTGGTATAACTGAAGATAAAGAAAAGCACTCCACCGAAATTCTCGCTAGTTTATCCAGGCTAAGGCCTTCTGCGTGTGCATATCTACTAGGTGTGTTGATGCATCTTCTAAGCTGTGAGACTTGTTCCCTCTTCTTTAAAAGTTTTTGGTGCAGTCTGAGCATGTAAGCTTTATTCCAGGATCGTAATGGTTAGATCTTAGACAACGGGGAGGTTAATCTTCACTCTCACAAGTGAATGTCACTTCTGTAAACCCTGAGGCTCTATCTTGACCACCTTTAAAGTGTTGGGGCAGCTTCTGGGAAGACATGTCCTTCTAAGGTATTGTCCTTCATGTGACAAACCGGATCTGCTAACAAAGACGCCACCATTAGTTCATCCAGGTGACGAGTGTTTCTGAGCCTGGTGAAGATGGGCTGTGGGATCTGCTGTCCTCTGATCAGCTTCTTTAGGTCTGCTCTTTAACTCCTAAATATCTGAAAGCTTTGACAAAGACCCTCTGTCTTTGAAAATGGAAAAAGCAGGGAATTATGGTGAGTGGGAAAAGACTAATATTAAAAGGAAGCCTGGTGCGTGATTCCCTGTACAACATTCATGAGCTAACAGAGATCGAGAGGAAATTTGTGATTACTGGGGTTAGGAATGGTGAGGGGAGGGGGTCAATGTGGAAGTGGTAGAGATAATTGGTGGTGCTCACCTGAAAGAGCTCATGTGATAAAAGATGCTGTGGTTTCGATGTAGTTGTGTTGGAAGCTTGGCCTCAGCGTGGCAGTCTTGAGAACCAGCTAAAGGCAATGAGGTGGTAAGGCCCTGCTCTCCAGAATGGATTTCATGCCCCGAGGTCAATAAGAATAAATGTTGAAGAGATGGCGTCACATCCAAGATGGCTGGCTGGCTTTGACAATGCAGTTAAGGTTTTCATCTGCACGGGTCGTCAGATTCTTTGTCTTTGGGGCAGTCTGCTCATTTTTATTTGGTTCATTTGTACAGAGTCAAAGTAGTAGTGGGTGAGACCAAGTTAGGAATAATAGGAAATTCCTAGTTGTGAATTTCCCCTCAAAAGAGATATAACAATGACCTGAACTCCACAGGATAAGTAGATTATCCTTTAACAGAACTCCTTCAAAGGGACCAGGTGGATTGCTACTGGACTGTCACCTGACACTTGGGGCTTGTTGGGGCTGAAGGTCATTCTCTAAGGATCTAAATCACAGTGATGTATCTTGTCTCCACAAGGTCAGGGATGTTGGAAGCAGGAGTGGACAGGATTATATCTCAGGTGGTGGATCCAAAGCTAAACCACATCTTCAGGCCACAGATAGAACGAGCGATTCATGAGTTCCTGGCCGCCAAGAAGAAAGAAGCTGTGCCGGCTCCCCCTCCAGAGCCTGAGAGCCAGGACCCGCCAGCTCTGTCCCAAGATACTTCCTAAGGTCTGGGGTCTTGTCTCTTTTCTTGGAGCATTTGTCTGTTACTTACAGATACATAAAATGTTTAGGAAAGAGATAAGCAGTGAATTGGGGATCACACTTCCTGTCCGTTCAGAAAAGTGTTACCACAGATGGGCTTCACCTCCTGTTAAGGAGTCGTATTTCACTGAGAACTAATTGGTGGATATTCCTATCTTACTGACTATAATACCCTGGGACCAGAGCTCAGCATGTCAGCTACACATAGACACTTTACTAGGGTCCAGCTGGGATAAGTACTGTGTGCCAGGGAAGCTAATATGCAACTCTTCTTTTTCCAAAATAGCTTAAATGAGTCTCTCTCCTGGACGGGAGTCAAATTGAGTTTGCAGTTTTAATATAAAATGAGCAGTGCCTTCTAAAGTGGTATATTCGGTGGGATCCAGTCTGCTCTGAGCTCTGCTATTTCCATATATTTAGTAAAGTTTCTAGTTTACCACTCTGTCACCATGAGATTCTGCTGTTCTCCCTTTTTTATTAAATTGAATTTAAAAATTTAAATTTAAAAAAATCAGCAGTAGATGCATAATTGAATGCTTTTTGCAGATTTTGGAAGACAGTATATATGAACATGGCACTTTGTTATGTGGCCCTATCTGCCACCCTTGAGCCATTCCTAGCCCTATGTTCTGCATTTAGTGTTCCCTTAAGATTCTTTGAAGTGTCTGTTATTTGTAATGAAGCAGATAAATGAGAAGGATGCTTCGGAATGTCAGCAAATGATTCGAGAGCAATGGGTTTGAGTCTATTAAGGACTTTGAGTCTATTATGTAGACTTTCTCTTGTAAATTCTTTAAAGAATATAGAATGAAGCGAGTATCATCTTTAAAAAGCAGCATTTTGATGACTGTCTTTTCTTTTAGAACAAGCCTGACCCCTTTGGACAGCTCCGTGTAATGCTGAAGAGATGGATTCCTGTTACCTCAGTCGGCCGGGCTCACCACTGATCCTAAGATCTCTGCTTTGACCACAGTGCAGTTTCTAGACCAAGCAGCAGCAAGTCCGGCAGTGACCGAGTTGTTCACTCGCCCCTGCCTTGTGCCTCTGTCTGACCAGCCCATCCATCGGTGTTATACTCAGTAGACACTAAAGAGTTATAAACACTACAGCAACCTACTGTGGTCCTGAAATGGACTTTTATACTTGAACGTGGAGACTGCGCGTGGGTTTTAGAGTTTGCACTCTGGGGATAGAAACTAATGAAAGAACATAGTCCCACAGGTAACTTAGGAGAATGAGAACATTCTCTTAGCTGGTAGCAGATATTTGACAGTGCGTACTTGATACTACTGTGTCTCACAGATACAAACTATAATGTACAAGTCGATCATGTTGTGACCTTGTACATGAATCTTCTGGCCAGTTTCCTTCCCCTTGTTGAAGGTGACAAAACATGCAGCTGTAGAGTGATGAAGCCAGACCTTAGGTATAAAGAAAACGACATCCAGGCTCTTTGTCCAGGGTGTCTTTCTGTCCTGCAAGGGCTACTGAGTCTTAGAAGTTTTCTGTTCTCCTGGCTGCACTTTTTAGAAAAGTGAATGATCAATAAACAGTGTTTTATAGTATTTTTGTTACTCTTGCTTTGCAGCCTCACATGAATGTTAGATCCTGAGTGTGTGAAGGGAGGGGCGCCCTTTTCCTCTGCCATTTTTTTGCATAACATGACTGGCAACATGCAGGCTTTGACTATTCTCTGAAGCTGGCACATGTAGTTAGTTGGGGGGCGGGGGCAGGAAGGTGGCATCTTTCCTTCCTGAACCGTTACTGATGCTGGCCAATTGGGGGCAGCACATCCTGCCAGTGTTTCTCAGAAGTGTCCCTGGGGATCTCGGGAAATGGATACTCTTGTTGAAAGTTCTGAGGTGGGACAGACAGATGGGTATGCTGTGCTCGTGGGCCTTGGAACACACTTTGTACAGGCTTCCATGATGTCACATTGCTCCAGACCGAGAATTCTGGGTTTTCGGTCAAGCCTGCTACTGGATATTGCTAATCTGACTTTTTTTTTTTAGGTTTTTTGAGACAGTGTTTTGCTTTGTAGTTCAGGCTGGCCCTGAGCTCAACCTCAAACTCACATCACAGCAGTCCTCCTACCTCTGCCTCCCAAGTGCTGGGATTACAGGCATGAGCCACCACACCTGGCACTGTGGTATGTGGTACTGGTTGCTGCTGGGCGTGAGTCTCCACACCCCGTATTGTATGTGGTTACTGGGGATTGAACCAGGGCCCTTGCGCTTGCAAGACAGGTGTTGGAACCACTGAGCTAAATTCCCCGGCCCACTAATCTGATTTTTTATTGATGGTACTAGGAGTGGAGCATGCTAGGTACTAGAGCCTTGCACGTGCTAATAAGTCCATGCTCTTCCATAAGTTAATAAGCTACACCCCCAGCCCTATTTTGATATATGTTTAACCATTTCAATGTGGTTCCACGTTAAGATGGATGTTGTGCTTGTTCCTTAACCTTAAGTACTCCTAAATTATGACTGTACTGCTAAGAATGTTGTAAGATCTTGCTGTGGCATGGAATGTCATTTGAAACTGGCCACGGTTCAGGGCAGGTGACAGTTATATCCGAAGGGTGGTCCATTTCCCTCTAAGTGAGCACAGTTCTGTGTCTAGCTCAAGCAGGTTGCTGGTCCTTTCAATTACAGGATTCAACAGCTAGAGTTCTCAGCCCAAGCAAGGGACCTCCAGGCCTCAACACACTGCTGCTAGTAAACACTCTAGGTCTGTCAGTCCTGTGTATTGCAGAGAAACTACTCAGATTGATGGGAGTGTCTTCTCCAAGACCAAAGACCCATATAGGACACTCCTTCCAGGAAGGCGTCTGTCCTGGGGTGAGATCTCTCTGACAACTACTTCCCTGTCTCTGTGACAACTACTTTCTGGTGACCTCTGACTTCTTGTCTCCAGCATTGATCTGATTCAACCAGAAAGAAGACAGAATTTATAAATGTCTCTTCTGCCCACAAATATACAAAAATATTTTGTATATTTTTGAACAGGCAGTTTTTGGTTTTTGTTTGTTTGATTTTTTGAGATAGGGTCTCACTTTGTAGTTCAGGCTGGTCCTGAACTCAGACATCCTCCTGCCTCTACCTCCTGAGTACTGGGATTACGGTGTGAGCCACCACACCCAGCATTGTGGTATGTGGTGCTGATTGCTAGTGGGGGTGAGTCTCCTCACTAGGCACTGTTGTATGTGGTTACCAGGGACCTTGTGCTTGCAAGGCAGGCACTGGAACCACTGAGCTAAATCCCTGGCCAGATGAACAGGTTGTTTTTGCTTGTCTCAGTTTGCTCTTGTTTTTTTTTTTTTCCCTTTTACTAAAAAAGGCCGGACCAGCTAATGAGAAGCACCTTAATTTTCATAGACTCAGATATGCCAAGATAGCAGTCACTGGATTATGCTATATCCACTAAAAATCACCTAGGTTAAAGATTTCATTTGCCATAAAAGAGGCAAAACATTACCAGACTAGAAAGGCAACTAGATACATTGCTGCTGTTGAAAAAACCCTAGCTTTTGGCTCTTGGATGAGTCAAGTCAGACGGGGAAATTGCTGATATTCCTCTGCCCGTATATACTCATACTGGCAAGAGTGAGAGGGCTAGTCAAGACCAAAACAAAGGGCTGAGGACAAGAAATCAGTCTAGCTTCGCTAGCTGGAACCTAGGCTGCACTTGTACCCTCACCTGAGGCCTCAGGTTTTTGGTATTGGGTTAGTTGTGTGGAACCTAGAACAAGTTTGTTCACAGATACAAAGGTAAAGTCCCTCCCTAAAGGAAATTAGGGCTGCCAAAACTACTTTTCTCCTTAAATCCCCTATTTTTTATCCTTAAGCAAAAAAACAAATTGTCACTGATGCCAAGCTAGTTAGGTCTCTCCCTGTGGTGGAAACCTCACTGCCCTGTGCAGCACAGAGCTGACCTCCAAGACACCTGCCCCGGAAAGCGTCTGAGCCTCCAGGGCTAAGTCGTGGGAGCTCCATCCTCCCTAAAGACAGGAATCAGCTGGAGGGTACACTGTCGCATTTTGCAAGCCCAGATCTTGGGCCTGGACCAGCTTCTGTAGTGACTACAGGACACCATCATTCCTGGCCTGGTTTCTAGTTCCCAGGTTGTTACCTCACCAGCATTGCCAACCATCTAGGGCCAGTTGTTTGAGTTCTGGATTTCTGGTGAGATCTGTAGCATTCAGGGGTGATTCTAGCCTCTCTTTTTTCATTTTACCCAAGCTCTGTTTGTTAGAGTTGGTGGAGGTTTCCCTGCTGTGTCACTAGCACTATGCACTGAATAGGACACCTATTACTGTCTTATTTACATTCCTCTTGTCCCTGAGACAAAATCCTGGACACTCAAAGGAGGAAAGGTTTATTTAGCTCACAGTTTGTAGAGATTTCAGTTCATAATCCACTGGCTTCAAGTCATGGTGGCATGGCAGAGAGGACTCACAGAGGAGAAATAGTTCATGCCAACAGAAGGATAGCAAAAGCAAGCAAAAGACCATTGACAATAGCTTCTTTCTGGCCTTTTCCTATCTAGGCTACCTGCCATAGTGCAGGTGCCAGACCAATCAGTGGACTGATTTAGTGATCATCCTTAATCCTAGTATCCCACTATCTAGCTCCAGCCACCTCTGAAAAAGCTGCACGTATGACTGCATGAGGTTTTGGGGGACATCTAGACACGAGCCATAACAATTACCATGACGGTTCTATGCAAACTCTGCAACCAAAGAACATCAACATCTTCAAGAACATCAACATCTTCAAACTAGTTAAAAATATGCTGGCCCCCACCTGATTTCTGAACCCAGAGGCCCAACAAGCCCGAGTGACTCATGCATACTAAAAGCTGTCTTCATTTTAGGAAACAGCTTGTAGCATTAGCAGTCTTGACTGGTCAGGAAGAATTAATTAGTAGATGACACATTCCTGACAAGGGACATTATCATCGTGTCTTTTTTTCTCTTTTGGATTTTCGTAGTCTCTTGTGAGCACTGCTGTGTTGTGGCATTTTTGAGTAGGTCACGCCTTGCATCTAGTTTACCCTTCTCAAGGTGAGTTTGCTAAAGTGGCTCCGGGCATTGCCTGGAACTCTGCAGATTTTCATCATCTGTTAAAGACCTAGAGAGAAACAGGTGGGAACCCAGCAAAGGCCGCACTCTGACATAGGTCTGAGACTGGTGCTGAGGTCTGGTTTGAAAATTATGTTTAGGTGAGTACCAGCAGGGGGCCAGGTCTGCCTCCCCCAGCTGACCTGAGGGTGCTGAGGACAGGGAAGCAGACAGGAAGGCTGGCATAGCTAAGCTTTCATTGGCACTGACATTGTACCCTGTCCTCAGTTAAGGAGGAGCCAGGAGGTCAGCTTTTATGGTCTTGTCGCCAGGGTCGAGCTGGGTTCCAAGGCCATGTGGAAGTAAACACTGCTCCCCTCAAACTAGTCATACCACCTGAGACCTCGTCAGCCTTCTGACTCCAGGATCCACACTGCCACTTGGCCACCATTCCTGAAACCGCTCATCAAGTATCTTCCTTACCCAAGGACCTGCCAAGGCCTGTACTTGGATCGGGGCTCTCCGGGTGACGTTCATGCACATTAAAAGTCATCTTCACTTTAAGGAGCCTTTTTAAAAGCTCTTTTAAATGCCTCCCAAGACCAGGCATTTTCTTATGTGTAAGTCCATTTCATTTTTACAACTGTCAGGATTTAATCTCAGTTTTAAATAGGAAGAAATCAAGACAGGCAAAGCAACCCATTCGTAACAATTCCTGTGTTGAAAACCAAGGGTTTCCACCCAGGCCTGTGCTTCCCACCACCCTTTGTCACCCTGCCTGTCTGTTGTTCAGTGCAGGCTTGTGAGTCCTCTGGGGTCCACGCTGCATTCAGAATCTAGCCAACATTTGCTGAACACGGCCTCCCACTGTATCTCAGCATACACCTGTGGGTCTAACCAGCCCTTGCTCCCTTCAGGCAAATGTGCTGCACAAGCCAGTTTACAAACCAGGAAGACTAGTCTCTGCCCTACATTCATGTTTTTGTCTATTTCACTTTCAATTAATTACCAATATTTTAAAATGGTGATTTTTAAAGGAGTTTTTTTTTTTTTTTTTTTAGGTTTTTTTGAGGGTCTTGCTTTGTGGTTCAGGCTGGCCCTGAGTTCAGCCTCAAATTCATCACAGCCATCCTCCTGCCTCTGCCTCCCGAGTGCTGGGATTACAGGTGTGAGCAACCACGCCTGGCACTGTGGTATGTGGTAATAGTTGCTGCTGGGCGTGAGTCTCCACACCCAGTATAGTATGTGGTTACCGGGGATCGAACTCAGGCCCTTGCGCTTGCAAGACAAGCACCAGAACCACTGAGCTAAATCCCCAGTCCTAAAGGAGATTTTTTTTTTTAAATGCTCTAAAAAGAGATTTCTCTCTAGACCTGTAGTCCTGGCTTCTCAAGAAAAATGTCAAGGTCAGGCAGTCTCGCCTCACGTTTGCACCAAATAATAATCAACCTGCCACCCCAACCAACATGTGAGACATCCACAGGCCACTGACCAGCTTTCTTAACCCAGCACCCTGCTGGCTCCTGTGGACGTGTGAGTTGGGGATATTGCCTTAGAGTGTCATCGATGTGTTCCATTTAAGATTACCCGAAAACATCTCTTATCCCAGAGCCAGATTTTCTAGACTTTGATTTCCATACTCATAAAGATTACAGTTTCAGCTCCTTGTGGTTGAGTTTAGAATCTTTGAAATTAAAATAGAATTGAAACTCTCTAACCCTCCCTCTATGTGTCCAGGGTAAACCAATCGAAGGACGAGTGAAAGCAGCAGGACTTAGGGAAGGGCACAAGATGCAGGCAGGATGAGTCCAATCCAGCCAGCTCATAGTATTCACAGAAGTCTCAGGGAAGCCCCAGGTGACAGTCTCTCCCAGGGCTGCAGCCATTGGAAAGCTCAGCAATGTTGCCTGATCAGTATGCGTCACTTACAGTTTTGTAAATAAGAGTCATCAGTTGGGAATGGAAGAAGCTGACCAATGATTTGTGAGGCCAAGCAAACCAGTTAATGCTGTGCACCTGTGGCAGGATTCCAGGCTCTGGAGGTGATTCTTATGCGAACTGATCAACACGGCCTAAAGCTGACCCAGTGTCAATCTCCCAGCAGCCCTACCAGCTCGTGGAGCATGCTGGGTAAAGTCTCAGGATTTGAATCCTGTTTCTATCGCTTGCTTGAGCTCTGGCACAGCATTTGTCTTACTACATTTCAGTGTGTTCTGCAATAATGACAAAAGATACAGCAAAGTCTCCGTGGTCTTGGTCAAAAAGTGTTTCTCACTTGTTACAGAGTGTCTCTGCCCCAGGAGCCTGATAACCACTCTTCACGCAGCCTGTAGCACACTGCTTAGTCCTTCAGCCTGGTCCTCTTAACTTCCAACCTCTTCTGCAAGAGTGCAACAGGCCAAGAGAACATTGGCAGGGCTTACAGGAGGGATTAAATTATTTGGCCTGGGCCGGGTAGTTAGCTCAGTGGTTCCGGCGCCTGTCTTGCAAGCGCAAGGACCCGGGTTTGATCCCCGGTAACCACATACCATACTGGGTGTGGAGACTCACACCCAGCAGCAACCAGTACCACGTACCACAGTGCCGGGCGTGGTGGCTCACACCTGTAATCCCAGCACTCGGGAGGCAGAGGCAGGAGGATTGCTGTGATGTGAGTTGGAGGCTGAGCTCAGGGCCAGCCTGAACCACAAAGTGAGACCCTGTCTCAAAAAAAACCTTAAAAAATAAAAAAATTTTAAAAAATAAATTATTTGGCCTTCCAGCAACTGTGTCAGTTACACTCGTGATCCATTGGCCAGACCAAAGTGTGGCCTTACCTAACTCAGAGGAGACAGACAAGCCTAACCTGATCTAGTCATGTGCCTGGCAGGAGGCAAAAACAAAATATAAGTGAGTACTAGTCAGTCTGCTTCACCCTTCTGACCTCCAAATATACAGTTCATTTTCCTCACAAAGATTCTCATCTTGTTCGACATAAGACTGTAAAGCTAAAATTTAGCACAGGCTTCACCCTACCACAAAAACTTGCAGGCCTGAGTTTCAATTTCCCAAGTCCCAGTTTCTCTCAAAAGCTGAGTCAACTTCCTTATTCCTGTAAAAGCTTCTTCATTCCCATATAAGGTTAAATCGACTAACTTCCCCATTCCCAAAGAAAGCTGAAGCAATGACCATTCCCGCTACATCAGCCCACCAAAAGCTAAACTAACCTGTAAATTTAAAGGTATACCCATTTGACCAATAGAAAGAAGACACCTAAACCAAAGCCCGCGAAAACGTGTATAAAAGCTATGCAATTTTTCCCTTCGGGGCCGTTCCTTCCCTGCATGTAAGGACTGTCCTGACACCAGTTCCCAAATAAACCTCTTGCTGCTTGCATCGATACCGTGTTGTGTGTTTCCCTGAGGCATGTCTCCCAAGATAGACCTGTTCAGGTCTAACAAGACCATCAGTAACAATACCTTGCACCAATTAGAAGCTCAGGAAATCTGTACATTTGGGCTTAGGCCACTTCTCCCTCATTAGACCCAAGATCTAAAATGGTGATTTGTTGGCATAATACAAAACAGGAAAAGGAAAAAATGGGGAATTGTAGCTCCAGGCCTGCAGCAATTCTGGAATTTCCCTAGACAGCCTGAGGCCATGGATGCTGGAGGGATTGGGAGGGTCCTCTTATTTAGGACAGTCCTGTTTGTAAGGCCTTCCTGTCCCATTGTTCTCTGAGGCCTTTTGCTTCACGCTGTGCAGTTCTTCTGTCTCCTTTCCCTCTTTCCACAATCCTCTGGCCATACCCAGTGAGGTAAGAGAACATTTCTGTCGTGGAGGCTCATAGTTTTCTCAGTGCATGAGAGACTCAAGGGTCATTTTAAATTTTGAACAAAGATTTTTAGAACCTGAATATATGGATTGTCTTCTGTTCTGCTTTGGTCAGAATGACTCCTAAAACTGTAATAGAAGTTTTACCTGATTAATCAACATCAGCGTCATAGGCCAGAAACCAAACACACAGACAGTTCTTTTTTGTGACTTCACTTTCCAAACCTCCTGTATTATTTCTTTGCATCTATACTCTCAGACCTGGATTTAAACCTTGAGTCTGAGGGTTTTGTACAAAAAGCAAAACCCTACACTGCCGGAGCTCAGAACCTTGTATCATTAATCCAATCACTGCGAAGAACCCTTTGTCACAAGTGTTTTTCTCATGTGTTTCTTGCTGTTTTAGGCCCAAAATCGTTTCACTTACAAATCTCTGAGTATCTGGACTTTGTCTCTTTAATTTCTTTTTCTTTTTTTAAAATTTCTACTCATAAACTGGAAAACTTTTTCAGAGCTCATGCCTTTTAGGGGCTTGCCAAATACAACTGCAACATAATATTAACACTGTTTTCCAACCTCTGTAGCCACAAATCTATTAGGTATCTGATCTGCTCCAAGTTACTTCTGCGAAGCGTGTACAGTACATTCCCCTTTCCTTAGGTTGCCTCATTTGCATCTTTGCAGCTTGCGACTTACCAGCCACCTAATGTGATTGATTAGTTTGGCCATTAATGATTCTCCAATTGAAAGATTTGTCTTCTTTAGCCAACAGATCAGGTTTGTACCGTTTTATATAAATTATACTTTAAAAAAATAATGGTCGGTTCACATTTTGGAAAATACTGATAGCGTGTCTGAACAATGGTGTTTTCTTAGTTTCTTCAGTGGTTTTGCTGAAGGATAGTAAAATATCACGCCTAAGACCATTTTTTTTATTTGATTTTTTTTATTTTATTTGAAAATAGTGGCCTCTGCTTTTATTTTTGCCTGACTGAAAATCAAGATATCTCTTGAGAGTTTGCCAGTGTTATTATAGTGATTGCTTTTGTTTTAACGCTGGTCTCTAGGTTTCGTCTTGATTTTGCTTTTGTGTTTCATGATTTATTCATTCTAAATATGTACACACAGTCCTTATGAGTGTGGCAGGCAATGAATGGTCTTGTCATAGGGTTTAGCAGTGGTCAACACAGACTTGTCCTTTTCCTTTATCATGGGTACATTTTACTGGCTTCCCTGAGGTTAAGGGCAATGACGTTTCGTATATCAGAATGGCACAAAACATGGATATCCAGGGAATAGTACAAGATAACAGGAGGCTGGAGTGAGAGAGAGGAAGAAATAGAAGGTCTCTGATAAAGTGATTGATCAATAAATTAGTAATGTTTATATAGAAAAACATACTCAAAGAGCACAGTAGCCCCTCATTTTCTCACATCCGTTCCCCATGAGCAATCACTGTTATTAGTTTCATATTTTTCTCTCCAGAGACAATCTACACATAGAGAAGCATGTAAGAGTTTATACCTGCATTTAGCAG
This sequence comes from Petromus typicus, assembly GCA_004026965.1. NCBI lineage: Eukaryota > Metazoa > Chordata > Mammalia > Rodentia > Petromuridae > Petromus > Petromus typicus. The sequence goes on along the minus strand of PVIR01001551.1, from coordinate 29,569 downwards.
GGATACGCTCCCTGTCCCTTAAGTGTTCCCAGAGAAAGTTCCAGAGAGAAGACAGATGTGAAGACTGCAGTTCCTAGGGACTAGAAGGAGCCTGGGAAGATAGTGGAAAGCTGCATTTTAATAGAATTAATGATAAGAGCAGGAGTAAACCTGTGCAGTGCTTGCCATTACTGTCCAGGCCTGACCCCACCCCTAACAACTGTCCCTCCAGATCTCTGGTGACTACTACCCTACCATGTTTCTATGAGGCTGACTATTCTAGGTACATCATACAAGTAGAATCAGACACTGTTTCTCCTTTCCTGGCTGGCTCACTTTGCTTAAAAGCACGTCCTCCGTGCTCACCCATGTTGTAGCATGTGTCAGATGTCCTGTCTTTAAGGTTGAAGATTATTCTAATGTGCATAGAAATTGCATTTTGGTAAAGCCTGGCTTTTAACCACATCTCTAAACAAAGATACCCGACTCTTAGTAGATTTTTTCATATATTTTTAAAAGACTTCCTTTTTCCCTTTGAAATCATTTCAAACTTATAGAAAATTTCTAAGATTCATAAAAATAACTCAGCTACTAGAACAGTTGATGACTTCATCACTCCCAAATAATTGCTACTAACAAGAGTAGTCTCCGCCATAGCCTCCTGAAAAATATCAAGAAATTAGTATCAATGCATTGCTACCATCTAATCCTCAGGTCTTATTTAAGGGTTTCTAGAAGTCCCATTATATCCTTTCTAGCAACAAGACAATGTATAATCAAAAGTTGCACTTGGTTGTCCTATCTCTTTTATCAACTGCCTAGGGAACACTTGGCAACTCCCCCCATCAATTCCTTCTCTTGTCCTCATTTATTTCTTCACTTATTTCTATCTGTGTGGATCCACAGATCCTATTTATCCAGTGGGCTCTACTATTTTATCTCGATTACTCACGTTATCTCGTATCTGGCCCATGGGCAGTCCTTCTGGCTGGCTGTTGATTGATATTTCTCCATCTCTCTTCAAGCCTGTCCTTATTTCCTGGGACAACAAGGTGCTACAGGCTCAGTTTATACCGTTCCTAAAATTTACTGTTTCTCCAAGGAGTTCGGTTTCCTTGAACTGGCATGTAAAAATCACTTCTGGGCGCTGGATATGCTGCTGCTCCTGGACCCTCTCAGGGTTCAGCTAATAATGACAGTCAGGTACATTTGGATCAGTGACAGATTGTGTGTAAGATTAAAAATATGGTAAATATCAAAACTTGTTTTAAAATTTATTACAATATAGGACAAATGGTAATTAATCCTCAAAATAATTCCCTTTGCTTTGAACACACTTATCTCGTCTTTCCTGTCTCTTCCTAGAGCAGTCTGGGGAGTCCTCTTCTGCGTCTTCCATTCTTTAGTTCTGTTGTGGCTTCCTCAATGCTTTGCACTCACACTATTTCCCTTTCATGGTCATTGCGACTTCAGAGAAGAGCCACGAGTCACACCACATCAGGCCCCATGAATAAGGTGGATGAGGACACCACAAGGTTGTGTTTTTATGAGCCTGCGATTGTTGGGTGACATGAGGCATCCGCATTCCGGGTGATTTCTTACCGTATCATTACAGACAAGAGGGAGGACTTCCAGACCTGCTCCAGAAAGTGGTAAGAACAAGGCAGGAAGCGTGACTGAATCTTTTGGGGCGTGTTTTGAAGTGAACAAAGGGCAACTTATCTTTTAGTGTTTTTATTTTATTTTATTTTTGTAACTGAAACATTCACTGTGTATTCCAGACCTTGCACAATGATGCTTCCAAAGGCAACAGTGGAGCTAAAAAGTCCTTAAGGCCTGGTAATGTTATGGCCGTGACAGCCACACATTCCTCTCATGCTGTTGGGGCTCCCGATGTAGACACCTGCTTGCACTGCCAGGGGTAGAAAAGTAGAGCACATACAATTATATTCATAGTACCTCATGCTTGCTAGTAAACCATGTATTTACTATATTCTTATGCATTCACTCAATGTTTCCGTTGTAACAGTGGGTCTGTCCTTTGGCTCCTTTTGAATGCACACCGTCAAGCAGCAGACTGTGTCACACTGGCAGCAGTCTCCACACCTCATTTTCTCCCGTGCTCGATTCACATTCGTGCTGTCTTGATTATCAGAGCATTAGGAACCATAGGCTATTCCTCATGGACTTGTGTGTCCATGTCTGAGAACTATGTCAATGGCTGGTTTTGTCATCATGGGAAGGTCAGAGATTTTTGCACAGACTAAGACAGCTACCACCACGGCATCTGTTCTCCGTTGTTGACTGAAACATTGCTGTGCAGTGCACAAGTGTACAATTCCACATGATGAAATCACGTAACGAATCCTTTCTCACAACATCTCCATTGAGACCTGTGTGATTATATTTGCAAATCTTCGACCTGATTCCTGCTTTAAGGTCACATGATAGGGTCTGACCACTGCCTCCTGAGAAGCCACTGGCCCTGGAGCGGTGACAGTGAAGGAATAAGAAGCTGAAGCTGTGGGTTAGCACAAGTGACGGACCCCTGCCCTGTGGAGCAGGTAGGTTGGTGACTTAAGGGTTGGCTGCTAGAGGAGACAGGGCCACTCCAGGGCATTACAACAGAGCCCAAAGGAAGCAGGCTTTAGGGCCTGGATGTCCTGGGATTTTTCTGACTGTCTAACAGTCTGTATCCTGTTCCCATCTGTTCATCACCCACTGGCTTCAGGCTCACTGTCGTCTCTGGGAAAACTCTGTGTGCCTCAGATACCTGTCTCAGAGCTTCTTCCCACATCCACTATAGACCATCTCAACACGCTTCACAAGTTTGGTCAAAGTCCATGCAGCCATTTTCACGACCTGTGGAAACCAACAAAACTATATTTATATTCCATAAGTTAATGAGCTAAGATTTACTCATTTCCATTTCAAGCACAAATCTCTCCATAAATGCTTGGATCTAGAGGCATGAAAACACAGGGAACATTACTGGGTGAAGTTCCCATAAAAGGAGCATTGTGCTATGTCATTCCACTTTCCCTCATTAAGTCTCCACTGGGAACATCTTGTGGTTTGCAGTTATAAAATGGGTCCCAGTTGACTTGGAGACCCAAGACCACTTCTCTCCTGCCTTGGCCCAGCTTCCTGCCTCCCCACACATCCCCAAGGAAAATGTTTGCACAGTTGACACTAGTCAAGTGGTCCTTTGTTGTCCACCAAGCTTCTGGCCCCAAACACTGACAGCTCCGGGGAGACAGGCTGGGCCACACACGGTGCTGTGTTTGCTTGTGCCATTCTAGGATGACACGGTCTTGAACCACAGCCAGCTCTGAGAAGCCAGCTCCCCCTACTTCCTATGCTTAAACCCCAGGCTTGGAACTCACTACTGGTGACATGCAAGGCCTCACCTACCTGGGCAGAAGAGAATGAGGACATGGATACTACGGGAGGTACATGCTTCCTGTCTCAGATGGAGTCTGGGAGCATCAAACAGGGAATCCAGCAAGCAAGACAAGGTGACATGCAGAGAAGCCTTTCTAGAGTGGAGGAGAGGCTTTGCTCTGGATACTGGCCTCCTCTCCAGGGAGAGAGCCATGCAGGGCCTTCTCCAGGGGAGGGGACCCTCTCCAGCCTCCTGAGGTGGCCGAGGAAAGGCTGTGACCAAGGAGAAAAGGCCTACAAGTGAAGATTAGCACCCCTGCAGACCAACAGGGCCTAGGGAGCAGCCCGTCTACCGGGGCTCCCTTCCTCGAGGAAGACAGGGTGCCCTTCATGGGATTCTCCCTGGAGAAGTACGGGAGTGGACGCACAGAGTGCCTATGGCCCAGCCACTTGTAAGGGGTGACATAGCCACTCCTCTAAGGCTAAAGGCACCGCCTCAGCCTGCAGCTTTTCTTATTCTAAGGGCTCGAAAAGTATGTAGTCCCTCTCAGGCCAGGCTCTGAGGAGACCAGAAAGGGATGCGCTTGACTAGATAGGAGAGAGTGGCACGGAAAGATCGAGGTTGGACTATATCAACAGGACAGAGTGGAACAGATGAGAGAGTGGGGGTTGGAGAGGCAGCAGCATAGCCGATGTCTCCCTCTCTGCATTCTGCGCGCAGTGCGCAGGTGCCTGAAGGCCCAGGCATGCACAGAGCACACGGTAGCGCTTCTCATTCCATAAGATCATGGCTTACTGCAGCAGTGGAGGACTGGAAGTTGTGGGCCCCTCACTGGACCATGGCGATACTTCTGAATGCAGGACAGCCAGCGTTCCTCAGTTTACAGAAGAAGAAAGGAATCGGCACTGTGAAGGGTCCTGCCCAAGGCTGCCAGCCAACCTGAGGACAGCGGGAGAGGAGTTGGAAAGTGTAGGCCATGGATACACATGGGAGCAGGAGGAAGAAGGGACCAATGACCCAGATGAAGAGGAGGTCAAAGCCAGGCTCACCAGCTGGGGAGGTTTTCACTGCACAGAACGGATGTGCAGTCATCGGCAGCGACTGCTGGTCAGGGAGCCTGAGGTGCAAACCGCCGAGCTCGTGTCCCAGATGACCTCGGGCAAGTCTCCAAAGTGGTGCCTCCCAGGGCCACCCAAGAAGGACAAGGTCATGTTAGTCAGGCGCACGGCCACCGCAAGGCCAGTGACCACAAGGCTAGAGATGGCCGCGCCCAAGGCACAGGTGTGGCTGGGAGGACACCTTCCTCCTGTGCACCAGGGGAACACACACCGTACAGCACTCACAGAGCACCCCTAGCACCCTGTGCAGCAGCTCAGGGGAACGCCTGCAGCTTTCCGTACCACAGAGGATGCCACCAAAACAAGAGTGTCTTCGTGTGCCCTTCTTCCAGGGTAGAGGCACTGCGGGAGGTGTCCCAGCTCTGTCCCTTTCCTTCCAGGAGGACTCACTGGTCTGATTTTTTCTGAATCTCAGTCTCCTCATCTGTAAAATGAGTTGCTTTGAGGATTATAGAGACTCTTTAAATAGAAGTTATTGGTGTTAGTTTTATCCAGGAAAGCAAAATAGCCAAAAGGGAGAGAGAATCAACCTTGAATTTAGGGAAATCAGTGCTTAAAAATCCTCAATTCCCAAAAAAGATAACCGAACAGGCTGAGCAATAACCTCTCAGTCCTTTTCCTCCTCCTCACAGAGCAGCCTTTAGCAGAGTCGGACACACAGGAAACATGACATCTGTCCTATGATTGCCTATGTCACAGTCTGAACCTGCGTCAGCCTGACCTCCATCCTGTGTCACCCGACTTGTGTCCCCAGCTCTCCAGTGGGATATGGTCTGCTAGGTGGGTCTGTGGGCCAGCCACCTAGGTCTGGCTGCAGCGTGGGTCTCATCTGTGCCACCACTATAAACAGGACTGAGACACCTGCTCTCTGGTGGCCCTGGAGCCGCCACGTCACTGGAGGACAATTGGATGGTAGCAGACTGGGCCCAAGGAAGCAACAGCAGAGGGTGGCACAGGGAAGGCCACAGACACCGCCGCTGGACACAGCAGCGGTGGGATGCCGAGGACAAAGTGTGGGCAGGCTGCAGCCCTGGCCTCTGCCTGTGGTCAAACAGCCTTCGGTGCTCCCTGGCTTGCCTTGCCCCAGGCAGCATCCCAGGGACAGCACTGACACTGGCACTGTCACCTCCTGGTGTGACAGGGCCAGCAGGGGATGGGGCCCCCCAACCTGAGCTTGAATTCTCATTCCACCTTCTACCAGGAATGACTTCTACCTGCCCTGGAGCCCAGCCAGTGCTCCTCACCTCACCCTCTTGCTGGCACCAGGTACATACTCCAGCACCTTCATCTGGCACAGCTGTCCATCGGCGTCACAAGCGACAGGGTCCAGGATCCCCCAGTAACAAACCTGTGTCTCTCAGCCCCGGTCTAGAGGGACGCGGTGTTTATATGACTATATTATATGACTCCTAATAATGAATGTAAAGTACACACTGCATAAGGAGTTCTGATCAACCGTTTAGGGAAACATGAGGAGAAATAAGTCTGTACAGAGCTCTTTCTTTCAAAATATTTTCCTTCCATAGTTGATTGAATCCGAGAATGTAGACCCGGTTGATAATAAAGCACGTTTATTGAGTGACTCTATAAGCGGATGCCAAAATGAATCCAAATGAGGAGAATTTCTCTGGAGGAGACAGATTAGGCATGATCAGTGCCCTGCCTACTACCTCAAACGCCCCCACTCATTTTACCTTCACAAGCAGCGCCAGAGGGAGCTAATGTCCTTGTTCATCTGTTTTTGCCTGAAAGAAGAGACCAGAGCTCAGGTAGCACCACAGGGTCACCTTGCTCTCAAGAGCAGGGCAATGTGGACACTGACATCAGCTCTGTGTGCTGCCAGGGCGAGGCCCTCGGGAGGGGCACTGATGGCACCAGATAGCTCCTCCTCTGTTTGGCCAATGCTCCTTGGGCCTGGCACAGTGATGCCAGTTACATGACACTTGTTAGGCTCTGCAGCCTTCTGAAAGCTCAGCGGAGGTGTTGAAAGTGTGGACCCTGGGTCGTGATAATCCTGACCCGTCCCAGGCAGTGGGTATGCAAGAGCGAGGACCCCTTCCCAGATGTAACACGGGGTCATGTCAGTGACGAAGCTGAGGGCGGACTCAGGACTCAGTTTTGGCTACACCTGAGAAGATTTCCTTGGAAGATGAGTCTAGAAAAATTTCTGGGGAAATTTATGAAATATAAGAATTTATAATTTAACTCTATAGCTGTCCGTCTGGTTTTGGAACAAGTGATGGTTATACAGAACTTTGAAATTACAGATCTGTCTAAGCTTGTGTCTGATCAAAGGGATATTCGTATCACTCCGAGTGCTGGTGAACTGGGACCAGTTCATCCAGACTCTTTACGTTCTGCTTGACGTCTGAGATGGACTCCAAGGCGCAGCCCTCACCCCCGGAAGTGTAGTGACCTCAGCAAGTCTTAACACACCTCAAAGCTTTGCTTTCTGTTAATGGAGAAACAAGGGAAGTGGGTAATTTTAAACGTGAAGTTGTGCATGTTCCCTGTCACTGGGGAAAAACACCCAGCCAAGTTTCCCAGAAAACCTGAGGTGAAGTTAAAAAGGGAAGTGAATAGTGGGTTAGAAAATGTCCTTTCCAGCAGGGAACTCAGAGCACAGTTGAGTGTGGCGACCGGAAGCTGTTCTCACCACGAGGCCTGAGGAAAGGTCGCTGGCCTGGCCAGGGGGACCCAGCAGAGACCCACGCCATGCCGACCCACTCAAGTCCCCTCTACCACCACGCATCCTGTGTGCCCCCTGGGCCTCAGGCTTTGTGTCACTGCTTAAGTGCCAGCTCTGTCCTCAGGGGACTCACTTCCACTGAGCGAAGCAAACAAAAGAAAGCACCCTGAAACTTTGCTTTTGAAAAGGTATGCTTTGGAAGACTGGAATGGAGGAGCAGACCCTAGTAACAAGCGCAAGAGAAGAGCCAACTATGATAAACTGGGAGACCAGGGTGGGGACAGTGTCCAACCCCACGAGGAAGGAAAAAGAGAGTGGAAAGTAGACAGGAAGTAGAAGCCAGAGGAGAAACACTAGCGGTTGCAGGAGGAGGCACTAGAAAGCTGGCCTGGGCGGAAGACCAGAGAGAATGTAGGGGCAGAATTTCCTGAAAGGAAATCTTTACATTGTTTCCATTCTAGGGAGAAAATTGCGAACCTAGCCTCTGTCTTTTTCCTAAATCTTTTTTTTCCCTCTTTAGATTTTAATAATAAGTATTATAATTATTAACGTATTAATTGTACAAATTAATGGAATCACTGTGACATTGCAGTATACAGGTGTCAATGTGCCCGGGTCACATGCATCCTCTCTGCTTCTACTCTTACCCCTTCTCTCTCCAGCACATTTAGTTCTCAAAATACCCTGAAAATAAGCAGGGGTCCAACAGCAGGGTACAAAATGGTCAGTTCTGAACATGTGTTGTTGTGCTTCTGGGGGTCATGGGAACTTGGACCAGTAAGATGAGTACGCAGAGTCACCACGCAGACTCCAGGGAGCGATTCAGAGAACACTTCCGCTTTTATTCAATATTTATATAGTAAATCTATATTGTAAATGGTAGAGAGCGTAAACACACAGGTCAGGTCAGTTGCCCAGCCAAGCCTGGCTTTCACCTTTGAAGATGCCCTTCCTGCTCTCAGGTAGCCGCCTCCTTTCTGTGTGTATACTTGGTGGAGAAAGGGGACGTGCATGTGAGTTCCTGAGCATCCCCTTAAAAGGGTCCAAGTCCTTCTGGTCCCTCAGAGCCCTACTCTGTGACCTCATTTGACCTTTATTATTTCTGGAAGGCCCCATCTCCACATGCACTCATATTGAAGGTCAGGGGCACAGTCAGTCTACAGCAGTTGCTAAGAGACACGTGGTATCGAGGGGCTGAAGTTTTCAGGTTCTACTCCCTGAGCTAGTGGAGGTGGTGACTCCAGAGCTGCCGTAGCTGAAGCTGGAAACCTCCCAAGGTCATCTCTGGAGGAATATTCTCTGAATATGAACCAAGTGAGCTAGTGTTGGAGCCCAAGCATCGGACCCACTGCTGAAAGTGGGACACCCACAAAATTAAGGACCTCACCAAGGTCCTTTGTCTGGTTCTGTATCTGCCAGGCTGTGAAGGGCTGGCATCCAACAGGGAAGAGAAGCAAATGCAACAGAAAGCCCAGGGCCAGTTCTTTGCATCTGCTATTTGCAAAACAGGCTGAAGATCCCAAAGCTTTTGAAAACTCAAAACTGAGATATTAAACTTCATAATAATAGCATTTAAGGAATAGAGGGCTCAAGTGATGAATTAGAAAATAGAGATGGTAAGATTCCTACTCTACACTATCAGGATAGGCTTTACTAGTTCCCCATGAAATGAGTGCACCCAAAATCTTCTAGCTGTCTTAGTTGGCTAATCTTGTATTATATCATGGTAGCTAAGCACACAGGGAAGTCCACAGACTGCAAGGTCTAAGGGATCTGTCACTAGGTAAAATCCTCCCAGTGCTTTTTCAAAAGGAAAAAATCCAAGGAAAAACCACTTAGCATGTTCAGATCTGGGGGAAATTTGTGATCTTTTAAAAGCCAAATTAATAAGCTGTAGAAATACCGTTTCACAGAAAGCCATAAAAATGTGAAATAGTCGAGTTTTTTAAGAATCAAGAACAGGAGTGATGTGTCAGGCGAGGAGATGTATGTCACCATTCACTACATCTGTTCCCTGTGATCTATTATTTTGGAGACATCTGTGTACAATGTGACATGTCATCTTCACCTGCAATTACAAAAACCGGTGGGTGGAGAGTTTATGTTGGGCTGTCCAAGGCCACACAGCAAGCAAGTGTAGATCTCCGGTTCTGCTGACCCAGGTGCCTCTGCACCATCTGTCTGTCTCTGCACAAAGGGCAGGAAGCCTGCACTGAGCATCAGGGACAGGGCCATGCTCTGCGAGTGAACGTCAAATACTGGGCGGGGTTGTCACCTCCACTTTGGAATCCTATTTGAATCCTCCATTCAGGATTCAAGTATCTCAGTATTCAGGACTGATTCAGTCCTGATCCTGTCCACAGACACCAGCCGAGAATACTTCCCAGTCAGCTTGAATGGGTGCACGCTTAGGGCACATGAGCCCAGCCCTAGGCCTGTGCATCTCCAGATCGGGCAAGGACATAGTGACACAGATTACAGTTTCTCCTGCAGCCGGACTGATCTGTGGGGCACAGACTCATGACTCAGACTCAATACCGGTAAAGGGTGGCGAGGGATGGTGATGTGAGTCTCACAAATGAAAATCTCCATCTCTCACTTTGGAACAAACTTCAGGCTTTAGGGGAAACTGCGCTGACAGACTGGCTGGGCTCTCAGAGAACCTCAAACATGCTCAGCTAGTGATCTCCATTATCAAAGGGACAGACGCTTATGTGCCAGTAAAGTGTTCTGGGGGGTCCAGACAGACTTTGGCATTGGACATTTTATTAGATGCCAGCCCTTTGCGGTAAAAATAACTTTTGTGATTTCATAGCCAGATCTTCTTTTTCCAAATTGCTTTTGCCTTTCATTAAACAGCCCCACCTAGAAGCAGTTTTTCTGCCCATCACAGAGTGGAAAAATTCTTGGTGGCTTTGCTCCAGAGCTGGGACCCACTCGCACATCCCGAGGGCCCTGTTTGCCCTGACCAGGTCGTGCTCAGGCATTGGCTGGGGAGGATGTTCTTTCTTGAGCACTTCTCTTTAGGAGGTCTGGGTGCAGACCTCACAGCAGGCCACCCTCTCAAGAAAAAGAATACAGAGGAGCGGCACTTCCTGCATGGACTACTTTGTGGTGGTTTTGTAACTCTTGACTTAGACGCTCTGCTCAGAGCAAAAGAATGAAAACTTTTCTATCATTGTTTAGAGACAGATGAATATATTATTTTCAGATCTTGGGCCACATCCAGTGAGGACTCATGATGTGGCTGAGACAGCCTGAGCAGTTAATTCACGGAGTGCCACCCTGTATTCTGGATACTCGCCTCTCCCTCTTTTTTTTTTTTTTTTTTTTTGAGACAGGGACTCACTTTTGTAGTTCAGGCTGGCCCTGAGCTCAGCCTTGAACTCACAGCAATCCTCCTGCCTCTGCCAACCAAGTGCTGGGATTACAGGTGTGAGTCACCACACCCGGCACTGTGGTGTGTGGTACTGATTGCTGCTGGGCGTGAGTCTCCACACCCAGCATTGTTGTATGTAGTTACCGGGGATCAAACCCAGGACCTTGCACTTGCAAGACAGGCACCGGAACCACTGAGATAAATTGCTGGCCCTACTTGTCTCTTGAAAGATATCTACTTTGCAGAAACTTTGTCCCATTCTATGCTTTATGTTTTCACCTTTGTTTGTTCTCCTTTGATGACCAAAGTTTCATCTCGATGTCTTGTTCATCTGTTTTTAATATTGTTGATTGTACTTTCTGGTGTCATATGTCCAGAAACATTACGTAACACACCACAAACATTTACACCTATATTTTCTTCTAAGAGTTTCATTATTTTAACTCCTTCATTTTGAACTTTGCTACGTTTTGAGCTACTCTTTATATATGGTGGGAGGTAGGAGAAACTTCATTCTTTTACATGTGGATACCCATCTAACACCGTTTGTTGAAAAGATTATTCTCTCCATATTTAGTTGGCTTGACACTCTTGTCAAAAATCAATTCACTGCAAATATAAGGCTTTGCTTCTAGAGTCTCAAAATTGTTCCATTGATTTGTCCTTACAGGAGAATATTTTCATCACTATAGCTTTGTAGTCCAGTTTCTTAAATCAGGAAATTTGAGTTCTCCAACCTTGTTCAGGACTGCTTGAAGTGCCCTGAATTTCTATATGAATTTTAAGATTAACTTGTCAAATTCTACTCCAAAAAGCCACTTGTGTTTTGATAGAAATTGTGTTAAATATGCAGATCAATTTTGGAAGTTGTACCACCTGTGTTGGTCTTCATGGGCAACCATAAAAAGTGTGACAATCTGAGGTGCCTTAAACAACAAAATAGGTCACGCTCTGAGTTCACCTTCACTTAGTCACCGGCGAGGACCTTGCTTCTAAAATGGTCATACTCATGAGCACTGAGGATTTGGACCATACCATGTTTCAGAGGAACCCATTTCAATCTTCAATATCACTGTTGCAGCATTAACTTTTCAGCTAACGAATGTCAGATGACTTTCCATTTAAGTCCTCTTTAATTTCACTCTACATTTTGTAGTTTTCAGAGTGTAACTTTGAACTTTTTTTGTTATTTTTTCCTCAGTACTTATTATTTTTGATGCTATACTTATAGAGTTGGCTTCTTAATTTCATTTTTGATTTATTCATTCCTGTTGTATCAATAGATTATTGAGTTTTATATGTTCATTTTATATCCTGCAACCTTGCTGAGCTCTTTTATTGGTTTCAGTTATTTTTAGCAGATTCTTGAGGGTTTTTTTTCATCTGCAAACAGAGAGAAAGAGAGAGAGAGAGAGAGAGAGAGAGAAATGGTTCTGCTTATGTCCCAATTTTGTTTGCTTCTGGTCCAATCTTTTCTATTTCATTCCATTTTATTTCTTGCTTAATTTTCTTCTGTAAAAACTTCTTTCATTTAATATATATTTAGTAAAACAGCTAAGTTATTTTTGGAACAACATAAAGTGATTTATCTTAAATCACTTTTGGAACAAGAAGAGATCTATACATTTAAAAATAAAATTTATGCTATATTAGTGAAATCTTATTTTTTTAATGAACATATAGATACTGCATTTTGACAGTGAATTAATTCTCCCTGTGTGGAAAATTTATGCGAAAAAAATCCCCAATGATTTAGCCATTTAATCGTCTATAGAAATATTGACATCAATTATCATTTAAAATGTCACTTTGGAAGAAAGGATTTCATCACACTACTCAAAATACTATGCAATTTTAAAATATGAAATATTTATTTCTCGAATTTTTCATAATATTTGGGACTATGAGTTGACCACAGATAAGTGAAACGAGGAGAAGTGAAATTGTGAGGGCTTTGCTGTTCCCGACAACCACTGTACTCGAGAGGCCATGTTTAGGCACCCTGAGTTACAGTCCCAAGTGAACCCAGCTTCCCAGCCAGCCCCCGGCACCCACAGTCATCAGACACGAAGCACAGCTGTCCTGGATTCGCTAGACCAGAGCAACCCAGCTGTAGTTAATTATCACTCAATGAGCTCATTGGATGCCATGTTGAGAGAAGCCATCAGCCATCTCATGTTATCCAATCGGATGAGTGGACTGAATGAAGTTTCATGCTGAACTTTTGAGACAGATCTTCCTTTGGTGTTGGGAGGAATATGGAAGGAATAAAGGAAATAATGAACCAGGCACCGGACTGGGTGGGAAGAACTGGGTCGTCAAGCTTTCTGGACTGTAGCACCCTGTGCAATCCCAGAGGCAACTGCTGTTGACCTGGTGGAAGGAAGGAAAATGCCCGGACATTTGGGATTTGGCTTCTCAGGCAGCTTGGCCAAGGCTGGCTGTGTCTGCCTCCCGGAGGATTCTGGGAGTTGAGGGGGGGGTGGATCATCCATGGAATCCCAGGTCTTTCTATTCACAGACTCCCACCCATCCTGTTTTTCTCTCAGTCCTTCCCCAGGGCCAGACGCTATCTTCCGGGGCCTGTACAGTTTTACGTGACTCTTCAATCTTTGTTCCCTCTGGGCCCCTCTCTTGCTCATACCTAGGAATGAGATGTTCACAAAACCCAGGTCTGCTGGGTTTAGAACATCTGCTGAGACATAGCTGTCTTCCTCCAGGACTGAAGAGCTCTTGTTTCATCCAAGGAATATTTTCATCACGTTCTTTGGCCAGGATATTTGCAACAAAGTTCTCAAGGCCCTCTGACCATTAGCACAATTCTCTAAGACCCCTGAGGCTTTACATACATAGGAGGAAGGAGAAATGCGTTTTCTAAAAAAACTAGTCCTAGTAAAGTTAGCATGTCTAGGAAAAGTGCAAAATCACTCAGTTATTTAGAAATACCTGGACATAATGAATGGGAGATGGATAGGACATAAAGTGTGGAGTCGTTCTGGTCAAGAGGGGAACAATGATCTGGAATCAAGCCAGGAGCTGCACGCTGGGGAGCGAAGAGGGTTTGTTTCTGAGTTTTGTTGGTTTCTTTCACTGTTTGTGCTTTGGAGGAGACAACATTGCAGGGGGTGGCCGAACTAGAAAGGAAACGGAAAGAGTTGAAGAAGAAATGCCCAAGAGCAGGCGCCCCTCCCGCCGCCCAGGACTTCAGGGAAGAATAATTTACGCGGGGGAAGGACGCCCCCAGTGAACCACAGACCTTCAGGAAACACGGCTGAGCTTGACAGCTGTGCGCTGCCGGTAATGGAAAGACCATTATTAAGTTGACCTGGACAGAAAGAAAAAGATGGTCCCGGGGGGAAGACAGGAATGAAGGGGAGAGCTGAGTGTGAACAGGAAGTCAGAGCGCGGGCTGATGAGTAAAATATCAGCCCTGGGGGAATCGAGCAACATTTTGGAAAGGGCTCTGGAAGGAGGACCAGCCTACTGAACTTGAGAATATGCAAACCAAAGGCATTGGGGACATACACAGGTGCATGTGAACACACACACACACACACACACACACACACACACACACACACACACACACTCAAGCCTCTACAGAACCGAATTTCCTGCAATAATGGATTTCAACCAAGGCTGCACATTTGAGTTGCCTGGGGGCTTTTGAGGTGGCCACCCTCACCCTCGCACCAGGATATCAGAACCTCTTGGGGTTCGATTCCGGCAGCACCTTCAGCAGCACTGTCCTAGCGCAAGGAACTGTAACTTCCGCTGCTCCAGACCAGGGGTCATCACGGACTCTCACCCCTCTCCACGCTGCCCTTCCCTCCAGCCTTTCATCCGCACAGTGGCTGCTCCTGAGGGAGGGCCAATAAGACACAGGACACCCTGGGGAGCTTGGGTTTCAGAGAAACATGAATGCTTTTCTCGATGGATTTATTTTACCCTAAGTGCATTCCATGCATAGTATACATTTCACGCAACACATTCACACTGAAATTTTGATTTATCTAAAATTTGAATATAATTAGGCATCCTGTGTTTTTAAGCCGCTAAATCCGGCGATCTTGGGTAGGGGCAACTTAAAAATAATAGAGAAGAGGTTGTCTTCTCCTACATAGGACAGAAATCTGACACCACCTCAGCAACAAAGCCCAGTCCCAGGCTTCGGGGCCAAGAATCCAATCCGCACAGCTTCGCGATTGCACCGATGGAGTTATGACCACCAGAGGGCGCGCTCTGAGCGGGCAGGAGGAGCCAAAGGGACAGAAGGAAACTAGAGCTGAGCTGACCGGCTTGAGCACAAAGACTGAGCCCCACAAATGACATCCATGTCAAGAAAGCCCAGGTTCGGGCCGGGGAGTTAGCTCAGTGGTTCCGGCGCCTGTCTTCCAAGCTCAAGGACCTGGGTTCCATCCCCGGTGACCACATACCGTACTGGGTGTGGAGACTCACGTCCAGCAGCAACCAGTACCACATACCACAGTGCCGGACGTGGTGGCTCACACCTGTAATCCCAGCACTCGGGAGGCAGAGGCAGGAGGATTGCTGTGATGTGAGTTGGAGGCTGAGCTCAGGGCCAGCCTGAACCACAAAGCGAGACCCTGTCTCAAAAAATCTAAAAAAAAAAAAAAAAGAAAGGCCAGGCTCCAGCGAAATTTTCTCATCTTTACAATAAATCATCTAAGATTAACGGAGCGAGAAGACTGAGCCAGAAAGGAATGGGGAGATGTTTCTCTTACAGTCATTCACCATTTTTATTTTTCCATTGCACAAATAGCATAGTCCCAGCAGTCAGAGTTAAACGTGAATTTCCCTCACGAATGTCGCCTTCCTCTGGTAACAAGGATCACATATGTTCTGCCACATCCTGGCATTTTGTACACACGGGTGTTGAATTTGTCGACAGAATTTTTTACCTAAATTCCATCCCGATATATAGAAAGATGGACATTCCTGGGAATTGATTTTTAATTCAGTAAAACGTGAAGCTCATTTTATGATGTGTATTCAATTCCTCTCCTTTTCACATGACCCGCTGGGGAAGGGTGATTGCCACCTCCCACGCTGCAGACTGGAGACCACGGCACAGAGAGGTTAAGCAAATTGTCCGGGATCACACAGCATGTAAAGGGCAAAGCTGGTATTTCAACCCAGGCCATCCGGCTTTGGAGCACAGACGCTTGGTCATTTCCCTGTTACGCTGCATTTTAACCACAACATCACAGTCCACAGGAGGGAAAGGCCACGTGACTTTATCAGCAGTCCCCTTTTATGCCTATTTGGGCTGCGTCTGTGCTGCAGTGGGACCTTTGTCACACAGCCAGGGAGAAGCATTCCAAAGGGGAGTGACTCACAGATGGCCTGAGGTAGAGACTATTTTTCAACAAATTCGGCAACCCTTTGCCATCAGGAGGTTGAAACGTTTCCACTGCAGGCAGACGAGTTACTGACCGACTGTCCCCGATGGCCCACAGAGGTGTGGGGAGAAGTCAGGGCCGAAGAGGTGGCGGGTGTGCTGGAGGGGCTCCGGGCTCCTGCTGGGCTGCCCTGCTGTTCCCTGTGGTCCGAGTTGACAGGCTAAGGTTCCAGCGAACATAGGCATCTCTTTGTATGTGTATGAGCCCGTTTGTGTGTTTTTTTCCTTCTGTGAACTTTCTGTTTATAGTTTTTACTCCACTTTTCCCAGAGGAATGTTTATTGTCTTGATTTGTAGGTGCTCTAATATTATGGGATAGTAGGCCTCAGTCGGTTACAGTGGGTACCCATATTATCTCCCGGCCTGGTACTCACACAAACACGAACTTTAATGATAGTGACCAGGGTGGTCAGGGGGGACGAGAGGTTTTCTTAGGCGCAGTTGGTGAACAGGAAAGGGGACCAATCACCCTGAAGGCCAGTTTGATAATAGATACCAAATGTGCCAGCTCCTTGGGGCTTCTGGGCTCTTTCTGCCCCAGGGAACAGTGTAGATAGGGCCGTGAGAGGGTTGCCCGGAATGTGTCAATAATGTAATCATGTAAAACGTAGGAGCACCTAAATGTTGGGAACAGGAGGTTGGTTACGTTATGTGTTCGTCGCCTCCAGAGCCCGAAGGGAAAGCTGAACCAGCATGTCCAAATCTACGCTCCCAGAGGCCACGTGGCCAGACAGAGGCTGGTGTCTCAATGGTGACATCGGGCTCACCTGAGGTGCCCCTGCCACTTACTCTCTTTCCTGGGATGCTCAAAACTCTCCGGGCGCCTTCCCATCCTGCTCCAGACTCCATTTCTGCTCAGACTCGTGGAGGAGAGAGATTTCCATTTGAAACCAAAGCTTCCAAGATCGCCCACTGGTTCAAGTCTCTGACGAGCCACAGAGTGTGCTGTGTGATGATGGCAGCATTGGGGTCATCTTCATCCCAGCAGACAGCGCTGGCTCCGAAACGACCCCAGATGCCACTGTGGCATAGAATGCCCACTGCTGTGCTCTCCCTGAGCATTCGGGGACATTTGCACTGAACTGGCCTCCCCACCTCAGCCCAACACATTGCAGTGGGAGTAAGTTTCCCAGACACCAGGACACCAGTGATGCCTGGTGCCTGTGCCATCTATGTCCCCACCGCCTGCAGTGCTTTCTGGCTTCAAGAGAGGTCCAGCCAGTGGCTAGCATCATCAGGCCTTTGGGGGGCAGGAGTGAGGCAGATGAGGGCACCGGGCATCCCAGAGCCTTCCCTGCCAGGTCACCGTTGACTGTTGTGTCCCTTTCCAAAGAGTTCTCCACACGGCCACCCCCACTGGTACCCACATTCTGACTTCTCTGTTAGCCTCAGGTTCACACCTGCCCCTGTTGGTGTTGCCTGGCCCGATCTCCCTTCATGAGCTGGCATTTCCCACCCTTGGACTTGCCTGTGTCGTGAGGGCTCGGGGGCACCTTCCCCTCATGGCTGGGCCGAACTGGGTGGTCTGGCCCTGTCGCCCTTTGCTGCCACTTCTGCACTTGGCTGCCACGCCAACTTCTCCCCGCCCCCTGCTGGTGTCTGTCGCTCAACGGCAGCCTCTTCACCCTCCTCACTGGGGCACAAGGTAGCCCGTGCTCTGGTCTCAGGAACCCAGGGTACTGCCTCCGTGGCAGAGGACTCTACCCGTGTGGTAAGGGCTCTTGAGGTGGAAGGGTTACCCTGGGTTGTCTGGAGAGCTCCAAGGTCATCCACAGTGTCCTTAAAGACTAGGGCTGAGGGCCACTTAGCCCGAGAGCAGAGAACCTGGGAGGACGGAAACGGAAGGAAGCAGGCAGTTTCCAAGCCAAGAAAGGGCTGTGAGAGGTGAGACACACGTGGTTTGGAGAGGTTGGAAAAGGAGAGGAAGGATTCCACCCCCTCCCCTGGGGTCCTGGAGATGAAGAGCCAGCAAACACCTCGGCTTCAGCCAGTGAAGCTGATTCCACGCTCCAGACCTCCAGAACGAGAAGCCAGTGAGTTTACGTTGCTTCAAGCGATGCATTGCTATTTTTCATATTTGCACGTTATTGCAAGTGCCCATCTGCACAGGCGCACACAAGCAGGTAGGCTGACATTCTGCTACTGCTGGCGGCTGGGTTTTACTTGCCAAATTCTACAGCACGTGCAGTGTCTGCAGCACACGGCTCCTGCCGCCTAACTGCGAGGCAGGAGCATGGGGCGAGGCAGCGCTGTGTCCACCCAGGCTCCGGAGCTGCCTATGCCATTTGTGTTCAAACACCACACGACGGGGAAGTACTACTTATGTCCCACGGCAGTGTAAAATCCTCAGTCTTGTGGACCCACATTACTAGCTGTCCAGGGCCTCATTTGTGGTCTTGTGCTGGACGTTGCTGCTCAAACCCATGGAATGAATAGTAAGTTGCTACCGGAACCCTAAGAACCTAATCAGACACTTCTCCGACCCCAGGCGGGGTAATGGGGCCTCCTTTGGGAGGGGGCAAGAAAGATGACAAGTGAGTTCAAAGCAAAAAAGAGTTATTCTAAGGGGGTAGATAGAAACGTTTATTTTACTGTAGTCATCTTTTTAAAAATTATATATATATATATATATATATATTTTTTTTTTAATCACACTTTGAATTTCCCTGAAGCTATGGGGAGCAGCAGAGATCCGCAGCTTTCCGCAGTGTCCAATGCTTGTCACTAGAGGGCGCTTGCAACCCCTCCTGTCTGCAGAGTGGATGAAGCAAGACCTTGGACTCAAAGGGGTTCTCACCTTCTTCCCCTTGGGAGGCAGTAAATTGGCTTGAGCCAGTGGGCAGAGCCTGGGGTCTCTGGAATCCAGGGCAGTTGTCTGTCCCCTTCTCTCTTTTAATCCTGACCATCGACTCAGTCGGCCGTACAGACCGCGGGCTCGGAGGGCTCAAGGCGACAGTGGGCTCGCCCGGCCCAGACTAAGTACGTGTCTTCTGTGCGGTCTCCCTCGTATCTGGACTGCTGAGCGGAGAGTGAAAATCGAGGGTGCTTTAACATGAGGAGGGTTCACACAGGACACGTGTGGCCTCTCCAGGTCCCCATGGCTTCACCAGGGCCACCTCACTGGATTTTGTCACCTACCTGGCCCTGCTGGCGTCTGGCTTTGCCCTGCAGACTGAAAGGAAAACCTGTGTTCCCCAGACACCCGGACCATGGTCCAGTGCCCATTAATCACATTTTCTGAGCCAGTGCCATTTTTTAAAGAAAAACCCTTGAGGTGTGAAGTTTTCTGGGAACAGGTTTTTTTAAAGTTACATAATGTGTTGCCATGTTTTTGTGTCATCATTGTAACCACTGTGGAAAAGAGAGGCGTACTCCTGAGTTCAGTCCCTCCTGGGTGACCTGAGCTGGCACTGAGGGTGTCTGAGCCTCAGTATCCTTGTTTGAAAGTCAGTTTCCCCCAGCAGTCTGCAGGTATGTCTCAGACTTTCTGAGTCCCAGTGTCTACACAATGGCTCGAATATGTCCACTCATTTTAACAAGTGTCTAGGTGATGGCTAGTCCTGGGATCTGCTTTGGAAATTGTTCTTTTCATGTAAAGGTAAACTGATCAATCTAAAATATGTCCCTGATCATTGACTTACTTCTCCTTAAGAGAGTCATGGTAAATATTGAAAGGTTTATCACATACAAGGTACTTAGAATGACGCCTAGAAGATCAAACACACGATGAGTTACAACGGAGGAGACTCTGGAGAAGCTGAACACAGGAAGGACTCAGGAGAAGGGGTTGAAAGTCTCCGGGCCAGCGGGCCACGGGGTCTCTCCCTTTCAATCCCTTTGGCCACCTTAAAGAGAAAGACATGCAAAGAAACCACTCTCAGAATTGAGAGCACCAGGGCCAGGGATTTAGCTCAGTGGTTCCAGAACCTGGTTTGCAAGCACAAGGGCCTGGGTTTGATCCCCGGTTACCACATACAACAATGCGGGGCATGGTGACTCACATCCACCAGCCATCAGTACCACATACCACAGTGCCGGGCGTGGTGGCTCACGCCTGTAATCCCAGCACTCGGGAGGCAGAGGCAGGAGGATTGCTGTGATGTGAGTGGGAGGCTGAGCTCAGGGCCAGCCTGAACCATAAAGTGAGGCCTTGTCTCAAAAAAACAAAAAGGATTGAGAGTGCCAGGTTGCCCAGGAAACAGGTAAGAGCTGCTGCCCCTCAAACCCAAATCCGTCTGCCCAGCGGGGTCTGAGGCCTCCCCACACTGTGTCCCTGTGGGCTGTAGGAGCCTGAGTCTCAGCCCTGGATCTGGTAGTGCTTTGTCCTGATCATCTGCAAAAGCCAGAGGCCACCGTGGCTCAAGAGTGGAAGCAGCAGCTGCCCACCACCCATGACACAGCTGTGGGGGAGGAAAGAGGGACGCCAGACGGCAGAGCCCGCAGGACGAGAGCGTGGAGCAGTGCAGTGGGTGACAGGCGTGTGGTGTAGCCTGGTGTGGAACAGCTTCCCCACCACCTCCCTGCCCTGCACATCCGGATGGACAGACAGCCCTGGGGCACTTCCGCCAGACACATGGACCCAGGGTTTGGGAGAGGCTGATGTCCATTCCAGAGGCTGGAGCCTCTTTCCAGGGGCTCTGAGGGGGATGTGCCGAAGGTCTGTGCACCCCCGGGCCAGGGCATGGCTCTGCTCCCTGGGAGTAAGAAGCTTGGGTGGCCCAGATGGTGCAGGGGACTCCCTGGTATGTGACAGAGCAGCCACGAGGAATGAGGGGCTGCCGTGGCCAGTCTTGATCTTCCCCGAGGGCTGTGCTCCAACCGACATATTTGCAGAAGTCGGAGGACTCTGAAGTTGAGCCCGGCTACGGGGGAGGCTTGTTTGTCAAGGGAAACCTTAAAGCTCGCTGTACTTCACAGCTTGTCAGCGCCACTTGATCTCTCAGGTGTGCAGCCCTCCAGCCCGCAGCCCTCCTTTACCCCCTGCCTGGTTCTGCATCTGCAAACGCAGAGCCTAATGTCAGCACCACCACAGCCTCGTGCCCTGTGTGCGGCACCTTGGTAGAAAGGCTGTCCTGAGGCTCAGCCATTGCAAGGAGCCAGATAACAGACTTTCCCAGCACCAGGACATCCCAGCCCCACGGAGAACCCCACGGCCTCACGTGTCCCCTTCTGCCTGGGCTGAACTCAGACACGGCTCTGTGATGGAGCTGCCACCTGGGGCAGGTCACCCGTGTCCTGACTGCCACCAGCAGCATGGGTGGGGTGGATCCCACAAGCGTCACATGGCAGCGGACTGGCATTCTCAGCAGACCCTGTGGCAGGAGCAGGAGCCCTAAGCAGGCACTGCCAGGAAGCAATCTCCAGCATCCAGACTCCCCTGAACCAACCACCAGTCCTGTATGGTCTCTCCAGGTTGCTTTGTGGAGCCAGAGCCCTTGCTGCTCATCACAGAGGATGCTGGGGATCCATAGCGCCTCACAGTCTTGTTTTAAATTACGCAGTACTTTAGCTAAATGGAGTATCTCTTTGCCCTTATTCTTTCCTTCATTCTACAGACAGTAGAAGAGATAGCTGGAGCTCCAACAGCCATTTTGGACCATGAGGCAAATTAAAGAATAGAAGTGAAACTAAAGAAGATGAAATAGTAAAAGTGAAGAAACCCAGTGTCCTAGTGACTGTGGAGCCACCACGCCATCCCCGAACTGATTTTCTAGACTGATTCAAATGAGAGAAAAGTCAGCACGATGACATACATGCTGCTGCTCTTTTAGATTCTGTCTCATCACAACTGGATTTAATCTTAAGTGAGAACTTGTTTGCCTCCCACCCCCACCTCAGGCTGCTGCTGGCTGAGCTGTCACTTGCCTCATCTCTGTGTGGAGGATGGGCTCCTCTTAACAGCAGCCCGTGCTTCTGCCAGAAGGTTCAGTTTCATGAGTTCTTGTCCAACTTGGAGTGCTTTGGACGGCCTCTGACAGGGGAGACGCATGCATAGCTCGGCCGCTCTCAGATGAGCGTCTCACAGACGGCTTCCCTCTGCCCTCCTTCTGCAAGGCACTGAGGCAGGGCTAGTGATTGCCAGCCAGGACAGATGTGACCAGCTGCGATGGGGCAGGCCTGTCATCCCAGCACTTTGGGAAGCTGAGACAGGAAGACCACAAGTTCAAACCCAGCCTGGGCAACTTAGTGATTTAGCAAGACTCTGTATCAAAATAAATAAATGGAGGTCCCGGGTTCAGTTCCCAGGACTAAAAAGAGACATTGCTGATATAGGCAGGAGGAAGTAGGGGGCAGTTAGGAACTTCTAGAACGGGACTAGAGTTGTATCTTAGAAGAAAGGCTTTAGGATCAATTCCCAGGCACAAAAAAAAAAAAAAAAAAACCAAGAATGTTCTGGCTTCTCTCACTCCTGTCACATGTGTAAAATCCCTCATGTTGCTACATTTAATTCTTTATAGACATATGTCTTGTTTCCAGTTTGGAGCTGTTACGAACTGTGTTGCGTGGATATGTTCATACACATTTCTCAGTGTGCGTGTAGATTTACAGACCTCTGATATGTACCTATCTAAGAATGAATACTAGTTGGAAAACAGAACCAGAATGTGCGCAACCTTTGTAGCTACTGCAAGCAACTTTCCAAAGTAGTATCATTTGACATTTCCACCTCACAGCAGGAAGAAAGAGTTCCTGGTGCTCTGTGTCCCAGCCAACACTTAGTTCTGTCAGTTCTGTCTGTCAGCCATTTTGGAGAGCAGGCTGTGGCCTCACTGCGCTCTTAGAAATCCTCCTTGGTGAGGTGCCTCTTCCAGTCTCCTGGGGAATCTCTGCAGAGTTTGCTGGCTCCAACTTCCTGGAGGAACAAATGGGTTACATTCTTTGTAACTTGCCTTCTGCTCTCACAAAGGCTATTTGATGAGGTGGACAACGCTAACCAAGGAGGCCAAAGGCCAAAGGCCTCAACAGTGAATGCTACACACACTCAACATAGCAGCTCAAGATACTAGAAGATGGAAAGTCCTTCCTTGTTCGTGGAGCAACAGAATCAATATTGTTGAAATGGTCAGTTGACTAACTATTGCTATTTACAAGTTTAGTGCAGTCCCCATCCAAATAGCAGTGACATTCTTCACAGAGCTAGCAAAATCCTTCCTAAAATTCTGTGGGAATACATGACATCCAGAGGAGCCAAAATATATTATAGAGTAATAGTAGCAAAAATGGTGTGGTCCATAAAAACGGAGACATAGATCAGTGCCACACAGTCGAGGACACAGAAATGATATCGCACCGCTACCGAGAATTGCCTGAGTCTAGACAGTGCCAGTTCTTCATTGCAATGCGTTTTCCAAGTAGTGAGGTCTATGTTGAAGCCCAGCGGGGCCCCACAGTGGTGTCTAATCCCAGGCTGTGAGTCTGTCCTCTGTGAGCCCAGAGCACCCATTCATTAAATGAAACCCAGGGGCCGAACATGGTGCACTGACAAAGGTAAGAGTTGAAGGACTCACTGAAGTTTACTGAGAATTTCTTGTTCCCAAAGTCTCAGAAGGAGAGTCTTCTCTTGATCTCACAATCCCGACATAAGCATAGAGACCACTAATAGCCTCTTATAGACAAGGGAAGTAAAGTGCAGGAAGAGTAAGTAAATGGCCCTACACCACACAATGGGCCAATAGCAAAGCTGGGCGTTTAACCCAGGTACTCTGCAGTCTCTCATCAAATAATCACTACTGGGGAAAACTGCCCAGAAAAAGGAAAATACACACACACACACACACACACACACACACACACACACGGGGTGGGGGGGCTTTGGCTCCTGTTTGTGCTCATTGCCCATTAAATTCTGAAGGCCTACCTTTACTGGGACCGTCTTTCTTTTCTCCTAAGAACTTGTCACATGCCCTTGGTTTAACCATATTTCATGCCTGCCACAGTAGCGTATTTTAAACAAGTTAATTCCTAACATCTCAGCTGCCTAAATTTGGCAGGGCTCATCAATAGAACACTAGTAAAAGTGTTGTTAATTTTAATTTACCTGTGTATGCTATAGGAGAGTATTTTTCCTTGAATTCATGCTTCTATTTACCTAAGTATCTAATCCCATAGGCAACAAAAGGCACACTATGTCAAAAATATTCCCCAACCCCAGGCCACTTCTGCTTGGAAATGCTCGACACACGAACACAGCGCCTCTCTTTGAGGTCTGTTTGTAACAGGATTTGGCCTGTGGGTCTCTAGAGACTTAAGAGCGCTGCCTGCCATAGACCACCAAGGGCAAGTCTGGTAAATATAGAGCCTTACAGCGCAAAATAGACTCCACTTCCCAGCAGGTGTGAAACTTTCCATTTTTGACAACAGTCGTGGGCTGGGAGGATTGTAGGGAGCGTCGGGAAGGGGGTGTCACAGGGGCCATCCCGCCACCTGAAGCCGGGAAGTTGTTAGAAAACAGTGGGGCTCTGGAATGGAGAGGTGAATTTCAGGCTGAGATTCCTCCGCCCTCGACTTCAACGTTCTCATCCGTCAAGGGAGAAGGTTGGATTGAGACAAACCCGAACGGTTCCTCGGTCCGAGCTTCCGAGATGCTACAGGAAGGAGGAGTTTAACCGGCCCTAGAATCTTTAATCACCCAGCGCTAGGTCTAGATGAACAAATCCGAACTTGCTTCATTTCTGGCTGAGGGTCTCAGCCCTGGCACCACCGCTCTCTCAGCCTCAGTTTTCCCCTTGGTACCATTGTCAATACCAATATCATTGCCCACCTCGCAGAGTTGCTGTAGAGATAACATGTAGAAAGCCTAAGATAAAATGGAGGCTCAACACAGGTGCATTTCCTCCTATCACACGCCACGTTTTCTTCCCTCTACGTTCCCCCCTGACAGGAAGACAACAGCCACTCCTCATCAAATAACCCAGTGAGACCCACCGATAAACCACCACAGCATTTGCTTAGGTCACTTCCCAGGAACAATCTGTGTTAAGAATTCTAGTTCTATCCAGGTGTGGTGACTCACGCCTGTAATCTCAGCACTCGGGAGGCAGAGGCAGGAGGATAGCCTTGAGTCTGAGGCTGAGTTCAGGGCCAGCCTGAACTATAAAACAAAACCTGTCTTAAAAACTTTTAAAAAAAATTCTAATCCTATTTCAATATCCAGAACAGACAGGAGGCGGTAATTTAAATATGGCAACATTTGATGAAAAATATTAATTCTTTCTTGAAGATGCTTGAGAACAAGGAATATTTCCTCTCTCTCTCTCTCTCTCTCTCTCTTTTTTTTTTTTTTTTAGGTACACTCACCTCTTTACATTGCAAAGTTCTAGCTTGTGTATTTAATGGACTGGAGATGGAAAATATCCCCCCCAAAAATTGCATCTATACCAAACACAAACTTTTTTTTTTGCCATTAATCCCTAAAAATACATCATATCAAATCAGTGAGCAGCATGTACATTGTATTAAGAATATTGGTACTCTAGAGAGGACCGAAGGTATATAAGAGTTTGTACGTAGGCTTTATGTAGACACTACTCTGTTTCATCAAAGGGGACTGCATATTGTAGGATGTGGGTATCACAGTGGTCCTACACCCAACCCCTTGATGATCATAATAAATGATTGTACATTGTATGTGTAAGTAGCGAGCTCCTCATGACTTATTTGGTTTTGTGTTCTACCTCTTCTTTTTTTTTCAGTTTTTTTTGAGACAGGGTCTCACTTTGTAGTTCAGGCTGGTCCTGAACTCACTACATAGCCCAGGTGAACCTCAAACTCATAGCAATCCTCCTGCCTCTGCCTCCTGAGTGCTGGGATTACAGGTGTGAGTCTCCACACCCGGCACTGTGGTATGTGGTACTGATTGCTGGTGGGCGTGAGTCTCCAGGCCCAGTATTGTATGTGGTTACCGGGAATCAAACCTGGGCCCTGGTGCTTGTAAGGCAGGCACTGGAACCACTCAACTAAATCCCCGGCCCTGCCTCTTCTTTTTGGCAAAATAACCGACTTTATTTGATCTATCTCAGAAGTCTCACCAGTGGGAAAAGAGTCATCGCTGGGGTTCTTGTTTATTTCCCCTATTAGCTGCCCTCCAATTCTTTTTGGAAGTAGGTGGGGCATAAGTGAGAAATTGGTAAACAAATTCTTTCTTCAGTCTCTTTGGGCTACTTCACAACTTCCAAACTGTAATTATTGGTTGCTTTTTTCAGTGTCCCACTGAACTGAGAGTCTCCATTTGTTCTAAATTCACTCAGGATCCTTCCGGACCCAGGGATTAGAGGTGACTCTTCATTCCTGTAAGTCAGAGGCTGCCCCACATACGGAAACATTCCCGGGTTGTCCACATGTGTGTGGTGAGGGGGGCTGGTCAAAGCTGCTTCATAACTTCTTCCAAGTGAAGTTTGAGGTGGCCTCAGACACAGGGGGCTTTTTGATGGGTCCAGTTTCCAGCCCAGACAGCCCCACTGTAGCCCTCATCCCTGAGATCCTGCCATGGTGGAGATGCAGACAAGAGGGCCCCAGACCAAAGGCTCACAAATGGTTCCATTGACCACGATGGGTCCCTGGAATCATGGGACTCTAACAAAGCCTTGACCAACTCCCTACTAGTGAAAGAAGAAAACCTGTTTGCAGAGACCCCACAGTCTTTGCTCTGTTACAGTAGAGGCCAAGCTCTCTTGTTCGAATCCCACTTCCCTCCTTGCACAACACCACAGGGGAACTGTAGGTAGATGGAAATCCGAGCAACAAACACTGCAGCCTCTGGTGTTGAGTAACAATCATGGTCACCATTAGCACTGATGGACACATATCACTTCCTTTCACCTTCTTCATGACCCAGTGTAGTAAGTACCTAACTTCACGAGAGAAAGGACAGAGGCTGAGAGGTACAGATAAGTCACTTAAGGTTGTAAGTGACAGAGATTCGAACCCATATCTGTTCTGATTGATCCCAGAAGACACATTTTAACAACAGCCCAAATCTTCTACCTGCTTTGCCCTGGACTCAAGAGTCTATGCTTAATACTCAAGCTCCTAGTGCCCGCACCAAGCCTGGATGATTCTCGGGATCTGTACCAAGCAAAGGGGGCACAAAAGGCACAGAGAGTAGGGGCCCTATGGTCCAGGTTGGAGTTCCCTCCAATGCTTAAGATCCATCTAGCTGGATGAAATAATTCGAACCCCCATGTCAATGATTTTGCATCCAAGTATGAGAATAATAGTAATAATGATTAACAGGTCACGGTAACAATGGCAGAAGGTCAGAATGTGCAGAGCACACAGATGAGGTTTGCACATGGATGAGCTCCGACTCCTTGACCCATAATTCACTCAGCATCTCCACTCAGCTCTCTGAAAGGCAACTCCAATTTGCCAGAGCCACAGCTGACTCCTGATCTGTCCAAAATCTGATTGCCCTGCTCTCTCGTTTATCTGAACAACCAGCAACTTTTTCCTTCCAATCACCAAAGTCAAAAATTTTGTCGCTCCCAAAAGCACATGATTGCAGTGCTGACTATGGATACTTCCATTAAAAATTTGAAAGTTCCTCAAACAGTTAAAAGTTATACTTTTTGTATGCTTGCTTTTGTGAAAGATAAAATTTCTCAGGATCTCAACTCTTTGGACAGCTGGCCATACAGTGGTAATCCACTGAAACTGTTGATCTGTCTCATCAAAAGACTAAACTGAGGGCCAAGCATGTAGCTCAGTGGTGCCACAGCTGCCTGGCAAGTGCAAGGTCTTGAGTTCGATTCCCAATTCCCACTCCCCAAAAAAATTTTTTAAGGATTAAATTGTCTGTCATGGTACTTCAGATGACCAAAGATATAAAGGTGGTTATACTCACTTAGAAGCCTTACTGATATGTGTTTATACATTTTATTTTTGACCTGTCTTTATGTATAGTTTGTCAGTTCATAAGTTATACTCATATGACTGTCACTAGTATGTGTTTATGTAAGAGGTATAGTTATATTATTGTGAAAAGTGGACTATTAAGTTTTGTCACATTTTATTGTCAATTTTTTATTTGTTTGACAATTTTGTCAAATTTGTTGACAATTTTTTTGTTGACAATTTTTTATTGTCAATTATTTTTATTGTCATTTTTATTTATTTTATTTGTTTTATTGACAAATTTTATTTGTCACGACTTATTCTAAAATAAGTTCCTTTAAAAAATTTTTAATAAAAAATAAATGACTTTTTAAAAAATGTCAGAATCATCTTTGATGCTCCACTTTCCCTCAGAAGGCCCATTTAATTTACCCACAAACCTTTCAGCTATAACTTTAAAACATATCCGGAAGTCAGACGTGTCTTGCTACCTACAGCCCAATGCAAGGCAGCAACTTCACTTTGGGAGCCTCCTTCCTGGGCTCTGCATCACCTCTTTCCACATCCACCCTCTCCTGCAAGAGCCACGGTGGTGCAGGACACACTATGTGAGGCTCTCCAGACCCCGTGTGGTTCTCAGTGTCATCCAGAGACGATGCCATAGCTTGAAGTGCTTTCTCACCCTTGGTCACTGCTCTTCCGCCACTGATCTCCTGTGTTCCCTTCTGAGCTCTTCAATCCTCTCCTTTCCTGTCTTGGAAACTTCCTGAGTTTTCCACCCATGTCAATCCTGTGCCTCCTGACTGCACTAAATGACAGCCCCACACAATCTTTTCATTGTATGACTTGCCCTCTTCTATGCCTAATGCAATTAATCTAGCCTGGATCCTCAGCTACGATGCAAGGAGATAAAAAAGGGTGGTAAGATTCTTGAGAAAGGCCTTTGATCACCTGATAATGATTCCTTTCGTCATAAAGGAAGACGAAATGAAAAGTAGTGGATTTTGCTGAACTGCACGAGATTGGTCCAAATTAGTGTAAACACTAATAATATCATCTAACTTCATGTTTTTGCCAAGAAGCCACTGGAGACTATGCTCTACCAAATGACTGAGCAAATTAAGAAAGAATTTTAAAAGACATTCTGTCTGTATTAGATATCAGAAACCTTAGGATATTGTCTTTTCCTCCATATTAAGTCAAGAATTTCCACCTTTTCACTTTTGAAGCACTTTCTGGCTTCTCTTTGCGTATCTGAATTTATCAGGATCACTATTCTTCAGCTTCTAAGTTAGGGCTTTTTTTGTCTGTTTTGTCTTTTGTGCCAGGAATTGAACTCAGGACCTTGTACTTGTGAGGCAGGCACAGCTCCACTGAGCTAAATCCCTGGATGTCAGAGTCCTTATCAAGTCAAAGGTTTGTGTGAACACAAGCACTAAGGTACTGAGACAGTGGATCTGATAACGAGACAGCTACTGAATGAATAATGGGTGGGTAGCATTTACGGGGCAGAGCCACCAGGCTAAAGGATGTTTCCCTCTCAGGCAACACAGTGTCTGAGATGTGAGAGAGTCACAGTGAAGATTTCATCAGGCTGCTCAGAAAGGTGTGCAGTGTAAAAATGTGTGCATTATTTATTCCTGGAAATTTCCCTGTCATATTTTCAGACTAGGATTGATGACAGGCAACTAAAACTACAGTAGTGAAGTGAAATAATTGAGAATCAGTTTTTTGAGAGGTCAACTACACTACAAATAAGATTCTT